>PISX010014653.1:40302-52471 GCA_004024625.1 Mellivora capensis
TCTGGAGAACAGTGTGGAGATTCCTCAAGAAGTTAAAAATAGAGCTTCCCTATGACCCTGCAATTGTGCTACTGGGTATTTACCCCAAAGATACAGATGTGGTGAAAAGAAGGGCCATCTGTACCCCAATGTTTATAGCAGCAATGGCCACGGTCGCCAAACTGTGGAAAGAACCAAGATGCCCTTCCACGGACGAATGAATAAAGAAGATATGGTCCATATATACTATGGAATATTATGCCTCCATCAGAAAGGATGAATACCCAACTTTTGTATCAACATGGACGGGACTGGAGGAGATTATGCTGAGTGAAATAAATCAAGCAGAGAGAGTCAATTATCATATGGTTTCGCTTACTTGCAGAGCATAAGAAATAACACGGAGGACATGGGGAGATGGAGAGGAGAAGGGAGTTGAGGGAAATTGGGGGGGAGGTGAACCATGAGAGACTGTGGACTCTGAGAAACAAACTGAGGGTTTTGGAAAGGATGGAGGTGGGGGTGGGAGGTTGGCTCAGTCTGGTGGTGGGTATTATAGAGGGCACGTATTGCATGGAACACTGGGTGTGGTGCATAAACAATGAATTCTGGAACACCGAAAATAAATTTTGAAAAAGTCCTTTATTCTTACAGTTTGTAACTGCAGGGGGGCATTCCATGCTGCAGGACCACATAGGGGGAAGCACCAGGGTCAGTCAGCAGGGGAACTGAGAGCAGGAACCTTTCTTGTGGTTTCCCTGGGAAGGTATGGGAAAGGCAGAATAAACAGACTAATTTGAAAAATTTCAGTGGGTATTAAGGCACAAGGGCGGGTACCTGACCTGGGAGTGATTTCCTCCACTGTCTGAAATCTTCCTCTGCTTCCTTTTTATAAGGACACTCGTGATTGTGTTTAGGCCCACCTGGATAATCCACGATAATCTCTCCATCTCAAGATTCTTTAGTGACATCTGCAAAGTGTTTGTCTTGAGATAACATTCCCAAGTGCTAGTGGTTAGGATGTAGACATCTTTTGAAGGGCTGCTATTTAGCCTACCATAGAATTCTTTCCTTTTTTCCATCATTAATTTGAGACTTTGGTTGTTACCAGTTTGCATGTATACTTGTTTCATTCATGCTGATTCATTGTACAAATACAAGCATCTGACTACTTTATTATGTCTTATAATACAGTTTCAAGCACTGACATATTGAAATAGTACACTATTATAAATTAGTTTTTCTTTTTTCTTTTCCTTTGTATTTTAAAGGAAATGTTGAAAATGTTTTATAAAATGTTTTGTTGTAAAAAGATGGCATGAGTCACTAAGTTAGGAACTGCTCCTCTAGTTCAGCTACTTATTTTGCATATATAGGCATACCTCTGGGAGATTATAGGCTGGCTTCCAGACTACTGCAGAAAAGTGAATATTGCAATAAAGTGAGTCATATGAATTTTTTGGTTTCCCAGTGCATATAAAGGTTACGTTTACAATATACTGTTGTCTTTTAAGTGTGCAGTAGCATTATATCTTTAAAAGCCCTATGTACAGGGGAGCCTGGGTGGCTCAGTGGGTTGAAGCCTCTGCCTTCGGCTCGGGTCATGATCCCAGGGTCCTGGGATCGAGCCCTGCATCGGGCTCTCTGCTCAGCAGGGAGCCTGCTTCCTCCTCTCTCTCTGCCTACTTGTGATCTCTCTCTGTCAAATAAGTAAATAAAATCTTAAAAAAAAACCCTATGTACATACCTTAATTTTAAAAAATACTTTATTGCTAAAAACTGCTAACCATCATATAAGCTTTCAGTAGGTTTAATATTTTTTTTTTAGATTTTATTTATTTGAGAGAGAGAGAGCATGAGAAAAGAGAGGGTCAGAGGAAGAAGCAGACTCCCTGCCGAGCAGGGAACCTGATGCTGGACTCGATCCCATGACTCTAGGATCATGACCTGAGCCGAAGGCAGTCACTTAACCAACTGAGCCACCCAGGTGCCCTGGTTGTAATATTTTTGCTGGTGGAGGGTCTTGCCACCGTGTTGATGGCTGCTGACTGATCAGAGTGGTAGTTCCTGAAAATTGGGGTGGCTGAGGCAAATGTCTTAAAATAAGACAAGTTTGCCACATCGATTAACTCTTCCCTTCATGAACAATTTCTTTGTAGAGTTTGATACTGTTTGATAGCATTTTAACCACAGTAGAGCTTCTTTCAAAATTGGAGTCAATCCTCTCAAACCCTGCTGCTTTATCAACTAAGTTTATGTGATATTCTAAATCTTTTGTTGTCATTTCAACAATCTTTACAGCATCTTCACCAGGACTAGATTCCATCTCAAGAAAACACCTTCTCTCATTCATAAGAAGCAATGCCTTATCTATTCAAGTTTTATCATGAGATTGCAACAATTCAGTCACATCTTCAGGCTCAACTTCTAATTTTAGTTCTCTTGCTATTTACACCACCTCTGCAGTTATATCATTCACTGAAATCCTGAACCTCTTCCCTGAAAGTCGTCCAAGAGGGTTGGAATCAACTTCTTCCAAATTCCTGTTGATATTTTATCTCTTGAATCATGAATGGTCTTAATGGTATCTAGAATGGTGAATCCTTTCCAGGTGGTTTTCAGTTGACTTTGCTCAGGTCCATCAGAGGAATCATCATCTGTTGCAGCTATAACCTTACAAAATGTATTTCTTAAATAATAAGACCTGAAAGTCAAAATTACTTCTTGACTCATGGGCTGCTGAATGGTGGTTGTGTTAGCAGACATGAAAATAGCATTAATCTTCATATTCCCATCAGAGCTGTTGGGTGACCAGGTGCATTGTCAATGACCAGTAATATTTTGAAAGGAGTTTTCTGAGCAGTAGGTCTCAATAGTGGGCTTAAAATATTCAGTGAACCATGTTGTCAACAGATGTGCTGTCATCCAGGCTTTGTTCCACTGACAGAGCGCAGGCTGAATAGATTTAGCATGACTCTTAAAGGCCCTAGGATTTTCAGAATGTTAAATGAGCATTGGCTTCAACTTAAAGTCACCAGTTGCATCAGCCCCTAACAAGAGAGTCAGCATGTCCTTTGAAGCTTTGAAGCTATGCATTGACTTCTCTCCAGCTATGATGTCCTGGATGGCATCTTCTTCCAATAGAAGTTGTTTCATCTACATTGAAAATCTTTTATTTAGTGTAACCACCTTCATTATCTTACTTAGATCTTCTGGATAATTTGTTGCAGCTTCTATATCAGCATTTGCTGCTTCACCTTGCATTTCTATGTTATGGAGATGACTTCTTTCCTTAAATCTCATAAACCATCCTCTGCTAGCTTCAGACTTTTCTTCTACAGCTTCCTCACCTCTCTTAGCCTTCATACAATTGAAGAGGTCCTTGCTGTGATTTAGACTTTGACTTAAGGGAATGTTGTGGCTGGTTTGGTCATCTATCCAGGCTGTTTTGCTAGCTTAGCATTCATGTACTCACTGGAGTAGCATTTTTAATTTCCTTCAAGAACTTTTCTTTCGTATTCACAGTTTGGCTAACTGTTCGGTGCAAGATGTTTAGCTTTTGACATATCTTAGCTTTGGACATGCCTTTACAGTATGTTCTTCCTTTTATAGGGTTATTAATTGGCCTAATTTCAGTAGTGTTGTGTGAGAGAGTAGGGAGGCCTGAGGAGACGGACACAGAGTGGGGGAATGGCTGGGTGGTGGAGCAGTCAGAACACACAGAGCATTTATCAGTTAAGTTCAGCATCTTATACATTGGTGTGGTTTGTGGCACCCCAAAACAATTAAAATAGTAACATCAAAGATCACTGATCACAGATCATGTGACGAATATAGTAATAGTCAAAAATCATAATAAAATATTGAAAGAATTACCAAAATGTGACACAGACATATGAAGTGAACAAATGCTTTTGGAAAGATGGCACTAATAGACTTGTTTAAATGGGGTTGCCACAAACCTTCAATTAGTAAAGCAAAAACAAAAACTCATAATACCAGTGAAATAAATGAAGTGAATAAAACATGGTATTCCTGTAGATAAATGGCTACTTGATGCTCTGTGAGATTAAATGACTTGTTTAATGTCACATGGCTATGGCCAAGATGGTGATGAGGAATAAATTAGTCTTTCAGAAAAAGAGAAGCTTCCCTTGGACTTAGGACCCTAGAATTGAGAGATTCCAGACCAGAAAGTAGTGTCAGCACTCACTGTGTCCCAGGGATTAAAAAAGAAAGGAAAGTGGGGATAGTAGGGGAAGCTTTAGAATTCTTTCAGTAATGAACAAGTAGAGAAAATAACAGGGATTTGAGCAGGCTAGGAACTCTGTTTGGGTTTGTCCTGCTCCAAAAAGAGCCTTTGTCCCTGGACTAACACTTCACTCACCTCAGGCCCCTGACAAACTCCCAGTCATCTTTCAAGAAATAGGAAATCTTCAGTGTGTTTTATAGCCCGCCTTGTTCCATAAAGGAATGGAGGTAGACTTGGAAAAAACTAAAGAGGGGAATTTATGTAGAGTTGGGTGTTTTAAAAAATTACCTGTAGATACCCTTCTTACTGTTGTTTTTGTTTCCTTTTTAGGAATTTATTGACCTTTATTCAGTGGAAGGATGGGCAGCTGATGTTTTTTGGTTGACATTGAATGTTGCCATGTTATAACTTTTGAAGATTTATTTATTTATTTTAAAGAGAGAGAGAAAGAGTATGCAAGTAGGGGGAGGAGTTGAGTGGGAAGGAGAGGAAGAGGGAAAGAATCCCAAGCAGACTCCACACTGAGCATGGAGTCTGATGTAGGGCTCAATCTCAGGACCCTGAGATCATGACCTGAGACAAAATCAAAAGCTGGATGCTTAACCAACTGAGCCACCCAGGTGTCCCAGCCATGTTATAACTTTTGAACCATCAGAACTAGAAATTAAAAAGCCTTACTATCCAAAAATTATATATTTTGTCCCATGTAATGACATGTTAATATGTATATCTGAGAGCTGAGAGTTTGCTCTTAAAAATAATTTTATTCTGATTATCACTTTGCCTTAGAATTATGAAAAGATTAAAATAGCTGCTATTTGGAAAATAGGGACTTAGATTCTTGGCATAAAAACTATATAAAGTACTCTAGTCAGTTACCAACAGGTTGATGTTTAACCTAGGCAGGGTAATCATTACCAAAGATTGTACTGAATTGCTGATAGCATATACTTTTTAGAAACAAACAGCTGCTTTCGAAATATTGGCAGATCTTAGATAATTCTCTTGTGATATTTAAGTGATTGACTTTTAATTAATAAGAATGTGTTTGTTTTCTTAAGTTGCTTGCTAAAATAGTATTTTGTCAAATATTAGTATAATGTTGATACAGGCAGTTCTTATGTCACTTTCCCCTTACTACTGAAAGTAACCTATAACTGAGATTGATTGTGTCTTCAGGTAATCCTTTCAAATTGAAGATTTAAATACCTTCCACCAAGCTATGAACTACAAAATTATATAAAATATTGTGACTCAAGAAAGCATTGAAAAAAATTGTTTTCAGGAGGTAATTTAGCCCCTTGTGGCAAACCTTATGGGCTGGCTGCCCCATCGCCATTCCCATCCCTTTCTCTTTCGCCTACTCAGCCCTCTCATTGGCAGGAATGGCCACATGCGTGACACACGTGTGACCAGTGAGGGGGATGTTGGAAACATCCTTTCTAGGATTTCTAGGAAACTACATATTTTTATATGTTTCTAGGAAACTACATATTTTGACTTTCTGATAAGAAGGAACAGATGATTGGCACTGTCCCTACACTACACCCTTCTTTTTGCCTTGTCCTCTAGAGCCTTTTGACCATGAATTATAACGCGAAGAAACAGAGTCTGAAATGAAGAATTTGGGTTTCTGATGCCATTGTCTTGCACCTGAACCAGTTCTAGGAAGTGCCTACCTCTTAAGAGAGAAACAATAATCTGTTTGATTAAGCCACTAAAAATTCTGTTTTCTTTAAAGTCTTTATTTGGAAGGTAGAAGTTTATTATTTTAAAATTCAAGTGGAGACAGACGTCAGCAAGGTGGTAGACTAGGATGCTCCAGGCCTTCATTCCTTCACAGAAATATCAAATTAACAACTACAGACTGACTAAATTAACTTTATAGGAGCTCTGAAAACTAGTCAAAGATCTGTAGCAGTCAACCTAATGTATATTCAAAAACCATATTCAAAACATTAGGAAATTTTGTTCTCTTTTTTTTTTTTAAGATTTTTTTTTAATTATTGATTTATTTGACAGAGATCACCACAAGTAGGCAGAGAGGCAGGTGGGTGTTGGGGGGAGGCTCCCCGCTGAGCAGAGAGCCGGTTGTGGGGCTCGATCCCAAGACCCTGAGATCATGACCCAAGCCGAATATGCATATGCAGAGGCTTAACCCACTGAGCCACCCAGGCACCCCTTTTGTTACCTTCTCATTGCCTTTACACCACCCCACTGCTGGTGTGGTACAGGGCAGATGGGAGGAAGTAGCTCAATTCATTACTCTTTCCCTCATACAGAAAAGACAGAGTGAACAGTTTGAAATATTCTGGCCTATCTGGGTGGTCCAAAGGATTGAGTTCTTTCTTTGCCTGACTCAGAGCATGGACTAGGACATTTATAAATAGTTTGGATCTCAGACTGAAGGCTGAGAAGGGCAGTGGTAGGCACCATGGCACTTGAAAGCTGCAGGGTACTGTAGACATGCAGATGCCTGGGACAAGAAATTATGGACAGACTAGTATAGTACAACATCTGAGGTGTGGAGAATTAGCTGTGGTGAGACTCTGGGAAATTAAAACATTTAAAAGCAGCCAGGGGAAATTGAAAAAAGAAAAAGCACACTCAGGGTTCCTGGGTGGCTCAGTCAGTTAAGCATCAGACTCTTGATTTCATCTCAGGTCATGATCTCATGGTCCTGGGATTGAGCCCCACATCGGGCTCTGTGCTGAGCATGGCATCTGCTTCTCCCTTTCCCTCTGCTCCTCCCCCCACTCATGCTCGCTCACTCTCTGTCTCTTGTTCTTAAACAAATAAAATCTTTTAAAAAAAGAAAAAGAAAAAGCACACTTAAAGACCCTGATAGGACTTACACCTAAAAAAGACCTGAGAAGACATAGGCCTATACTTTGCATTATTCCCAAGGGCCCAGGGGACTGCTAATTAATGAAGAAGATCTTCCATACTAGTCTGCAAAGACTAGGAAAGGTGGCCATTTTTCAGATGATAAGTTTTCAGCAAAAAAATTACAAGGCATACAAAGAAACAGGGAACATGGCCTATTCAAAAAAAATAAATCTTGAGAAAAAAAATATCCCCAAAGAAGCATGCAAAGAAACTCACTTGGGAAAGACTTTAAAGCAACTGTCTTAAATATACTCAAGAGCTAAAAGAAAACACAAAGAACCAAAAGAAGTTTCATACACCACTGTGTATGAAAAAGTGAGAATTTCAACAAAGTGCTGGAGTTTAATAAAAAGGAACCAAATAGAAATTCTTGAGCTGAAAAATACAGTGACTGAACAAAAAAACACTAGAGAGTTTCAACAGCAGATTTAAACAAGCACAAGAAAGAATCAGTGAACTTAAAGACAGGGCATTTTAAGTTACAGAGACTGAGGAGCAAAAAGAAGGAAAAATGAAGAAAAGGGAATAGAGCAGAGCCTAAGGGACTTACAGGACATCATCAGGCTGATCAATATACATATCATGGTAGTCCCAGAAGAAGAGAGAGAAGGGGGCAGAGTAATCTGCCCCTTCAGTAATCTATTTGAAAAAAATAATGGCTGAAAACTTATCAAATGTGAGGAAAGACATAGTTTTACAAATCTAAGAAGCTCACTGAATTCCAAAGCTCAGTGAACTTCAGAAAAACCCAAAGAGCTCACAGTGAAGACACATGATAATTAAACTGTCAGAAGTCAAAGAATCTTGAAAGAAGCATGGAAAAATGTGGTATGTACATAAAATTGAATATCATTCAGCCTTAAAAAGGAAGGAAATTTTGACACCTGCTACAACTTGGATGAACCTGGAGGACATTATGCTAAGTGAAATTAGCCAGACACAAAAAGACAAAGATATGATTCCACTTATACAAGATACTAAAACAGTCAAATCTATAAAGAGAGAAAGTAGAATGTTGGTTGCCAGCAGCTGGGGGACAGATGGAAGTGGGTGTTAGTGTTTATGGGTACAGTTTCTTTTAGAGAAGTTGGAAAATTTCTAGAGATGGTTGGTTGCACAACAATGTGAATGTACTTAATACTAACTATAACTTAATAATGAATAAAATGTAAGTTTTTTGCATATTTAACCACAACTTAGAAATTAAATATAAATAAAAAGCTTTTAGATCTTAAAAAAAGATGAGGCTAAGGATAAATGTAAAAGCGTGGTTGTTTTTTTTTAAACATCACCATACAAATTATCATTTAGAAATGACCATCATTGGGGCACCTGGGTGGCTCAGTGGGTTAAGCTTCTGCCTTCGACTCAGGTCATGGTCTCAGGGTCCTGGGATCGAGCCCCCCATTGGGCTCTCTGCTCAGCGGGGAGCCTGCTTCCCTTCCTCTCTCTCTGCTTGCCTCTCTGCCTACTTGTGATCTCTGTCTGTCAAATAAAAAAAAAGAAACGACCATCATTAAATGTTATTTCAGATACCTTTCTGTAGTTGTATATATATGAAAATATTGATGAGTGGATAAACAGATGAAAATACTTTTACAAAAATGATATTGTTATACATGTACTTAATGAAATCTGTTTTTTTTTTCAAGTTTTAAAATTTCAGTTAGCTTACTGAAATCTATTTAACAGGAAAAATGAAATGGATTTGAGTTATAAATATTTTATATCACAAATTCTTTCTGTTAAGAAAAGGTAAAAAGCACTGAGTCTCTTTTTCTTTTTTTAATTGTAAAATAGTGTAACAAAATTTACCTTAGTAGTCATTTTAAAAAATTAATTAACTAGTTAATTAGTTAATTTAGAGAGAGAGAGTGAGTAAGCAGGGAGAGGGCCAGAGGGAGAGAGAGAGGCAGGAAATCCAAAGCAAACTCCATGCTGAGCATGAAGCCTGATGCTGGACTTGATCCTTGACCCAAGAGATCATGACCTGAGTCAAAACCACAAGTCAGACGCTCAACCAGCTGAACCACCCAGGCGGCCCTACTATATTAGTCATTTTAGTGTATCTTTTAAATACTGTTTTCAGTTTTAGACATTTATTGACTCCTAGCTAGGAAAGATGAAGACAGCAGCACTAGTGAACTTTCCATCTCCCCTTCCTTGACTTCCTGACTTTTTAGTTTTTTTGTTTTTTTTTTTTACATTATCACGGTTTATATTTTTCATTCTGTTCTGTGACCATAATTTGCAATGTGCTTCATGTAGATTTTCTTACTACTTTGCTTTATATTAGTTTTGCATTCAGTTATATTCAGTTCTCAGGAATAGTTCTTTTACCATAACTTCTACATTTCTGTGTTCTTATTTTTGAATAATCTCTTAATTGTTCCCTCTCCCATGTGAGTCCCACACCTCCTCCTCCCCAGTTAAGGAAGTGCTGAGTATAGAGGCATAAAGGTTGCTTTCTTTTGTTCAAAAATTTGCAAACTATGCTTTTACTGTTACAGAGAAGTGAAAAGACAGTCTGATTTTTTTCCCTGTTAGTGATAATTTATTCTTTTGCTTAGGGGGCTAATGACTATTTTATCTTTGAAGTTGAGGGTATATCTTGCTATTGAATGTTCTGAATCAAATTTTCCTGGGTCACTATTGTGCTTTTTCAATCTGCAGATCCACTTCTTTGTTCATTTACCATTTCATACATCAATTGACCCCTTGAACAATACAGGTTTGAATTGTGCCTACATGGATTGTTTTTTCTTTCTGTAAATATAGTACTGTAGATGTATTTTGTCTTCCTATGGTTTTCTTTCTTTCTTTTCAAATTTTTACTTAAACTCTAGTTAGTTAATATGTAGTGTAATATTGGTTTCAGGAGTAGATTTTAGTGATTTGTGACTTAAACAGCACCCAGTACTCATCACAACAAGTGCCCGCCTTAATATCCATCCTATTTGGCCTATTCTCCACCTGCCTCCCCTCCATTGGCCCTCAGTTTGTTATTTTTCATTAAGAGTCTCTTATGGTTTATTTCCCACCCTCTTTTCTCCCCTTTCCCATATATTCATCTGTTTTATCTCTTAAATTCCACGTATAGTGAAATCATATGGTATTTGTCTTTCTCTGACAGACTAATTTCACTTAATACATTCTAGCTTCATCCACGTTGTTGGAAATGGCAAGACTTCATTCTTGTTGATGCTCAGTAATATTCCATTGTGTGTGTGCATCTATATATGCACATATAGCCTATAAGGATATGTGGGCTATTATTGATAATGCTGCTTATAAACATTGGGATGCATGTACCCCCTCGAATCTGTATTTTTGTATCCTTTGGGTAAATACCTAGTAGTGCAACTGCTAGGTTGTAAGGTAGTCTCTTTTTAACTTTTTGAGGAACCTCCATACTGTTTTCCAGAGTGGCTGCACCAGATTGCATTCCCACCAACAGTGTAAGAGGGTACCCCTTTCTCCATATCCTCACCAACATCTGTTGTTACCTGTGTTGTTGATTTTAGCCATTCTGACACGTATGAGGTATCTCCTTGTGGTTTTGATTTATATTTCCCTGATGATGAGTTATGTTGAGCATCTTTTCATGTGTCTGTTAGCCATGTATGTCTTCTTTGGGAAAATGTCTGTTCATGTCCTCTGCCCATTTCTTAACTGGATTATTTGTCTTTGGGGTATTGAGTTTGAGGAGTTCTTTATAGGTCTTGGGTACTAGTCCTTCACCTGATGATATCATTTGCAGATATCTTCTCCCATTCTTAGGCTGCCTTTTAGTTTTGTTGATTGTCTCCTTCACTGTGCAAAAGCTTTTTATCTTCATACATAAAGTCCAAGTAGTTCTTTTTTGTTTTTCTTTCTCTTGCCTCTGGCAATGCCTAGTAAGAAGTTGCTGGAGCCAGTGTTAAAGAGATTGCTGCCTGTGTTCTTCTCTAGAATTTTGATAGTTTCCTATCTCACATTTAGGGTTTTCATCAATTTTTAATTTATTTTTGTGTATGTTATAAGAAAGTGGTCCATTTTTCATTCTTCTGCATGTGGCTCTCCAGTTTTCTCAACACCATTTGTTGAAGTTGCAAATAACCATTGGATGTTCATTCCTGTTTTGTCGAAGATTAGTTGGCCTTATAGTTGTAGGCCCATTTCTGGGTTCTTTATTCTGTTTCATTAATTTTTGTGTGTCTTTTTGTGCCAGTACCTTACCTTCTTAATGACTACAGCTTTTCAGTTTAGCTTGAAGTCAGGAATTGTGATGCCTCCGGCTTTGCTTTTCTTTTTCAAGATTGCTTTAGCTATTCAGGGTCTTTTGTGGTTCCATATACATTTTAGGATTGGTTATTCTAGCTCTGTGAAAAGTGCTGGTGGTGTTTTGATAGGGATTGCTTTAAATTTGTAGATTGCTTCGGGTATTACACCATTTTAGCAGTGTTCTTCCAATCCATGAACATGGAATTTTTTTTCCCACTTCTTTGTGTCCTCTTCAGCATCTTTCATAAGTGTCCTGTAGTTTTCAGAGTACAGATCTTTTATCTCTTTGGTTAGGTTTATTCTTAGGTATCTTATGGTTTTTGATGCAGTTGTAAATGGTGATTCATTGATTTCCTTTTCTGCTGCTTTGTTATTGGTATATAGAAATAACATTTCTGTACATTGATTTTATATCCTGTGACATTGGTGAATTAATATATTAGTTGTAGCAATATTTTGATGGAGTCTTTTCGGCTTTCTACATAGAATATCATGTCATCTCCAAATAGTGAAAGTTTGACTTCCTTCTTGGCACTTTGGATCCCTTTCATTTCTTTTTGTTGTTTGATTACTGAGCCTAAGACTTCTTTTTTTTTTTTTTTTATTTCTTTTCAGCGTAACAGAGTTCATAGTTTTACACCACACCCAGTGCTCCATGCAATGCGTGCCCTCCACAATACCCACCACCTGGCTCCCCCAACCTCCCACCCCCTGCCCCTTCAAAACCCTCAGGTTGTTTTTCAGAGTCCATAGTCTCTCATGGTTCATCTCCCCCCCAATTTCCCT
>PISX010014654.1:0-52257 GCA_004024625.1 Mellivora capensis
CAGCAGCTTGTTTTTCATGAGAGACTTCAGAAAGTCTAAAATCAGGGACTAGGACTGTCTTTTTCATATCGGTATCCTCGGGGCAGATTACCTGGCATTTCGTGAAAGAGTTGTTGAATTTCTGAATGACCTGGCCAGCATCTCGTTTTGTTTGCACAGAAGTTTAACCCCCCGAAGATCCAACACGGTGCTGAGGCCGTCGAAACACCCTGCCTGGTTCTCTCTCTGGAGCTAAACCCCTTTCTCCTGTTGGTCTAGGCTTTCCAGAGATGCCCTTTCCCCTCTAGTCTGGCTTGGCTTCCCATCTCGATCCTAGTGCCCTTCTAACTTTGTCCTTGCTTTCAGCTTCCAGCTCTCTGGCTGTCGTCCCAGCTCCGTTGTCTGTGCTGTCCGGAACTGCCCGCGTGGCCTTCGCGAATCTTCCCACACGCCTGCCCCACCTCACTTTCCAGGCAGCGACATGGTGACGTGTGTGAGAAGCCAGGGAAGGGCACTCAGGAATGCCGGGCACCTCAGACTGATCTGGATCATTTCCAGCACAGATGAAGGGTAGGGTTAACTGAGCAATGATTGTGCCGAAGAAAAATCTCAGGCCTGCCTACGTAGACACTCTGCCCCTTGTCAAGGAATGAATCACTGGGAAGGTGAGCAGATGTGAACCGCACAGGTGACTACACTCCAGGTGGCTGGGGTGGGACCCAAGGGCGGTTCTTGCCTCTTGTGACTCCCAAAAGGCCTGTCTTCAACATTTTCTCCTAAGGAGGAGTTTGTACCCAGTACTTGAACTGGTGAGAGTCCTTTGTTCTTTACTCTCTGACACCTCTGCAGTCTTCATACTGTGGCCAAAGGATCTTAACAAAGATTATTTTCAGTCCGACCATGATCCCAACTCATTCATGAAGCCTGTGGGTGAGGCCCTGTGTGGTCCCACTTTGGCCCATGTCCCCCCAACTCACTGGCTTTTCTCATGCCCTTGGACTCCAAGCATCTTCCCACCTAAGCCCTTTGCCCGTCCCATTACCTTTGCTTGGAACATTCTGCCCTGCAATCTCCCCACCCTGCCATAAGCGTCCCCTTCCTACAGATCTCAGCTCAGGACTCGTTCTCAAGATGCTCCTGATCCCAGACTTGCTCAGGTCCCCCTTTAAATTTCACAGTGCCCGTGCTTTTTTTTTTTCCTTTTTTTTGGGGGGGGGGTGCTTTTTTTGTAGGAGATATATATATACATACATCTTTATCTGTATCTATATTTATGTAGGTATAGATACAAATGGAATTATAATTGAAAAAGTAGAGGATTGGCATCTATTTGGGACTCGCCGTTGTCCTTTTCTCCCTCCGTGGCAGAGTGACTTCATCACCTAAAGCTTCAGTGTTGTGTCTGCTTAGCCCTTGAGCTAACCACCGCCCTACCCTCTATCTCTGCGAACTACCCTCTCACCCACACACGTGGCTACCTGGTCGCCATACTTGTGCTCAATGACCCCAACTAATTGGAGAGAGGGCGGAAGGTTTACCTGGTCATAGCTCGACCCCTTCTCGAGGCTGACAAATCTAATGGCCTGAAAGGGGGCTAATGATGTATGTCTTGAACTGAGTCCCAAAGCCAGAGAACCAGGAGTGCCAATGTCAAAAGGCAGGAGAAAGATGCCCCAGCGCAAGCAGAAAGCAAATCTGCCCTTCCTCTGCCTTTTTGTTCATTTGGGCTTCCAGTGGGATGACTGATGACCACCTGCACTGGGGAGGAGGATCGGCTTTACTCAGTTCGCCGGTTCAAATGCTAATCTCTACCAGAAACTCTCAAGACACACCCCAAATAATGTTCTACCAGCTAGCTGGGCATGCCTTCGACCAGTCAAGCTGACACAAAATTAGCCATCACATGGAGGCAAGAGGAGTGGGTCAGGGTCAGAGAGATGCTGTGCTACTGGCTTTGAAGATGGAGGAAGGGGCACGAGCCAAAGAATGCAGGTGGCCTATGGAAGTTAGAAAAGACGAGGAAAGGGACACCTGAGAGGCTCAGTCGGTTAAGCAGCTGCCTTTGGCTCAGGTCATGACCCCAGGGTCTTGGGATCGAGTCCCACATCAGGCTCCCTGCTTAGCAGGGAGCCTGCTTCTCCCTCTCTGTCTGCCTGCCGCTCTACTTGTGCCCTCTATCTGTCAAATAAAATCTTAAAAAAAAAAAAAAAGATAAGGAAATGGATTCTCTTATAGGGTGTCCAGGAAGGACTACAGGCCTGCTGACACCATGCTCTTAGCCCAGTGAAACCCACACTGGAGCTCTGAACTAGAGGCCCATAAGGTAATACATTTGTGTTGTTTTAAGCTTTGACGTTGGTGGTTGTAAGTTGACTGCCTGAGCTAATTTCAGTTTCTGTTACTTGCAACCAAAGAATCCTAAGACAGGCCACTTGGGTCCTTTCAATCTTGGTTTTAGAATAAGACTTTGTTTCTGAGAAGGCTGTTGCTTTTATATGTGACTCTCCTTTTTAAAACCTTGATAGAACATTATTGTAGAAGGTATCCAGTCAAACATGCAAGAGCTGGGGCGCCTGGGTGGCTCAGAGGTTAAAGCCTCTGCTTTCGGCTCAGGTCATGATCTCAGGGTCCTGGGATCAAGCCCCGCATCGGGCTCTCTGCTCAGCGGAGAGCCTGCTTCCCCCTCTCTCTCTGCCTGCCTCTCTGCCTACTTGTGATCTCTCTCTTTCTCTGTCAAATAAATAAAATCTTTAAAAAAAACCAACAACATGCAAGAGCTGCTTTCAAGAGCTTCAACTCTCCAGCAGCACTAATGGGCCCTCTGCGTGAGTAGTAGGAAACGGGCAGGTGGGAAGGTTGGTGTTGCAGAAGTACGGACCAACGCTGGGCTTTCAGTGACGTTTCGTGAAGGTGGAAACATCAGAGTTGGACCTTGGGAAGGGGAGGGTTTGTAGCAGGCTCTGTGGGGAACAAAAGGCAGGCATGTCGGGTTTGTCAATGGACAGATGAAAGGAGCCACGGCCTGGAGGACAGGCAAGCTGGCCTCCAGGTTAACAGGCGTGGAGGGACGGCATGACGAGGCAGGGCAGCTTCTCTCGTTCCAGTCTCCACTCCCGTCCCCCGTCATGTGAGCCTTCCCTGCCCCCGTCACTCTCAGCCCCAACAAACCACAGGTTAGCAAGAGGCAAGCCGTGGGGACAGCGAGGCCTTTGATGCCGTGGTATAACCTCTCTCCAGGCCGGGAGCGTATCTGCTTCCATCCACATAGGCCGCCCAGCTCCTGGCACCCCAAAGGGCCAAATTCGGGATGAAATACATGAATCCGGGCCCTTCTGGCACGGAAACCAAGCCTGGCCCAGGACTTGGGCTAGAGTAATTCAGCAAGGAAATGTGAACTAGACATTTCTCCACCCCGCAGGGAGGCTTCCTGGAACAGCGGCGCGGGCTCACCCCTCAGGAGCAGGGGGCACCGGGGGGCCTGCGAGGCGCTCCCAGCGCGTGGATGTCTGGAAGACAAGTCGGGAAGCGCCATTCTCCAAGAGCAGCCGCCAGAAGCAAGCCCCTGCCTCCGCCGGCAGGTGGAGAACGGCCATCTCCAGGGGCCTGGCGGGCAGACTCAGCCGTCCGCTGTCCTGCGGCGGGGCGGGACAGGAGTGCTGTGGGGACAGACGGGCACAAGCAGCGGAGTGGACGGAGCAGCCCGCATGGACCGGCCAGGCCGGACACGAAGGGACTCTGCCCACCGCGCCTCCCCCCGCGAAGTTGTGCCTGGAGGCCCCGGCCCAGCACCTCGGAACGGGACTGGATCTGCGGCTGAGGCCTTGAACGCCCGGCAGCAGTATCCGTCATTGGTCGGGATTCTCTCGAGCAGCAGGACCCGCAACGTGCCCATCTATGCCTGCGTCCCCAGCTCTGTCCGTCCGTCTGTACGGACAGCTCGAGTACGTGGACCGGGTACACGAGTGTGGAAGCTGCAAGCCCCAAGTCCGCGGGGTGAGGGGACAAGCCCAGGGTGCAGCTCCGGTCCAAAGGCCCACAGGGTCAAGGCCCGGGGACAGCCAGGGTTTCAGCTGGAGCCTGATGGCAGGCGAGACCCGGGCCCCCGTCAAAGGCAGCGTCCGGCAGGAGGAAGGCCGTCTTGCTGGGGAGGCCCGCTGGGCTTCGCATTCGTCCCAGGCCGCCCGAGGGGCGAGGCCCGGCACCGTGGGGACAGCCTCGCTCCCCCGCCCCGCAGAGGAGAGAAGGAAGGAGCAGTCAGGACGCGGCGCGTCCGTCTCAGTCCAAACCGGGTGAGCGACGAGGAGGAGG
The DNA here is from genome assembly GCA_004024625.1 of Mellivora capensis. Lineage (NCBI taxonomy): Eukaryota > Metazoa > Chordata > Mammalia > Carnivora > Mustelidae > Mellivora > Mellivora capensis. The sequence goes on from PISX010014654.1 coordinate 4,288, forward strand.
TTGTGTCCACGCCCGCGCGCGTGTCTGTGGTGTTTATCCTCTCCCGCGACAGCTTTGCCCACACACAGACGCTCCCCAGGGGAAGCTGAGAAAGTGAGTGACAGTCTCTCTGTGCCCAACAACTGCTTGGACCAGGCCCAGAGAACGAAGCGCTGGAAGATGAGGCTCAGGCCCTCCTGGGACGGGCCAGCAGGCTGGGCGCGGGGAGCTCCCGCCCAGGCGAGAGTAGCAGTTGGGGGCGGGGGGGGGGGGAGTCGGCCGCGCTGAGCGTTCGTGTCCCTGCAGGACCAAAGCGCCTTGACCGGTCAGTGGCCATTCACTGGGCGCTGGGACCAGCCCGGCCTGTGGTCAGGGTCCCTCGGGCCAGCAAAGCATCCTGGGCCCCGGGGCTCTTACAGGGCAGACAGGGAGATGAGCCATCAGTATCTGGTGAGGCCCATATGGACACAAGGGCCAACTCCCAGGGGGAGGCTCAGGGGACCGACCCCTCCGGGGGGTCCTGGCTGTGATCCTATGGGTGGATAACGCGATCCCTGACCCCTGGGTTGGGGTGTGCATTTGGCCGGCCCTGAACCACCCCCGGGTAACACTCTCGTGCTATTTCTCTCATTCTCTCGTGGGCTTCCTGGGAGTGGCCCGTGGGGGTCCCACGGTGCCCCATGGCTGCTGCAGAATTTCACACGGTGGCAGAGACGCCGTGCGTCTAGGATGGCCCCAGCAAGCAGGGCGGCCGAGGCAGGTGCGGGGGTGATTCTAGCCCAGAGCAGAGTTCAAGATGGGGCAAACTGGGCTTGGAAGAATTGGGAACTTGGGTTAGGGTTTGTCTGGATATTCGGTCACTCTTGCCGTGTGTGAAACCCTCCCAGTGTCTTGGGGTGAAAGCCCAGGGCTGGGGTCCTTGGGAGGCCATCCCGCAAAGGAATGGCCCAGCCTCACATGAGCGTGTCCCCACGTTGTATGAGGCTGGGCTGGCTCGTGATGCAGTACTCAGTGAGCCCAGATCTCGGTGGCTTACGCAACAGAGGTTTATTTCTGGCTTCTACGATTCATCCACGGCGGGGTCGGTGGGTAGAAGAGGGAGGTCCTGACCACCAGAGTCTCCTGGGAACCTAGGCCGGCAGAGGGGCTCCATCTGAGGCGGGCTCCTGCCTGGCCAACGGCTCCCAGGCTCTTAAAGTTCCTGCCTGCAAGTGACCCTCACCTCTGCTCTTGGTCCATCAGCCACAGCAAACCGCAGTTAACGCCCCAGCAGGCGGGGGTCACGTGCGACAAAGTGTCCAGGGGAGGAGAAACAGTATTTGTGAGGCCCTCGGAGGCCGTGGCGGGGAGGCTGGCTGGTGGAGAGTGATGGGGCAGGAGGGCTGCCCTTCTCCACCCAGACTGAGCCAGAAGCAGGCAGAGGCAGAACGGCTTCGGGGGCTCGTGGTCCCTCGCAAGCTTAACTTTCCCGGAGCTCTCTCAGCAGACTGTGGAATCCGGGTTAGAACCTTCGGCAGCACCCAACTGTTCTAACCTTGTTGCGGCGGTCATTAGGGAATCAGCACATCAGGGCCAGGGTTTAAAGAACCTTCAGGAACCAAAGGGTTTTTTTTTTGTTTTTTTTTTTTTTTTTTGCTGTTGTTGGAATTTCAGAAACTAAGGAGGAGAAAAAAACGACTTGAGGACAGGAATACTATTTTAAAAGAAAACAGAAGCAAAGACACCATTGCCTTTGCCAAACACTGGATGAACACAAGGATGAGCTGAAGGGAGGTACCCTCTGGAGAGCTTGACTTGGGATGCCAAGAGCTGCTGGGTTCCGAAGCCAACAGGAGGAAGGGCTCTGTCCTCCCAGCTCCCCGTGGCAAAGGCAAAGCTGCTGAGCCAGAGACGAGCAACAGAAAGACATTTGCTGCGGTTGGTGGCAGGGGGAGGTCATAGAAACAGGAAGATGTAGGGCGCCTGGGTGGCTCAGTCGGTTAAGCGTCTGCCTTCAGCTCAGGTCATGATCCCGGGGTCCTGGGATCGAGTCCTGTGTCTGGGCTCCCTACTCAGCGGAGAGCCCTTCTCCCTCTCCTCCCTGCTCGTACTGTCACTATCTCTCTCTCTCTCTCTCAAAATCTTTAAAAAGAAACAGGAAAGATGCTTGCAGGGCTTCTGTGCCTGCTTCCACCAGGCTGGAACAGCCTGGGTCCCAGCCCTCCCTCCACTTTTAACGCCCTTGTTTGTCAGGTCTTGTTAACTGTCACTTCTCTGGTAAGTGTCCCCTGACCTCTCCAAACTGGGCTGCCTGGTCCTCCCTGTGCTTGCTGTTTTCCTTGTATCCCAGCTAGGCTGTGCCCCCGAGATCTGGGGTCACCTCCGGAACAGAGGACGTGCTGAGAATCTGACGTGAATGAATGATGGGGCTTGGGTGGGGGGAGGTGCAGCATCCTTGCTTCAGGCATCAACAAGCCAAATGGAGGCCCCTGGGTCTGACTGCAAGGCAGCTGCAAGGTCAATGCTGAACCTTTCATGGTTGTCTTGGGTTGCCCTGGGCAACTGCTGCAGGGCCATTCCCAGATCCTGACATGCAAGCCCCTGGGACTGGCCCAGACTCAAGGACCAAGGCTCCCCGAAGCCAGGACCTGAGCTGATGAACGGCCTTGCCCAACTCCATCCCCTAGACACTTTGGCTTGCCCCATCCCTGGGGGCTACAATTTCAACTGACCCCACACTACTTAGAGTAGCACACTAGGGGTTTTAACCCTAATTCATCAGGCCCAGGGATACCTCAGTATTATGCCTTTACCACCTTTACCAGAAACATCCTGAATGTTCCTATACCTTTTGTACAGTAGGCCATTCTGGGCACTGGGAAACAGGAGTACCCTGGCCACACAATCTACCTCTTAGTGCCTCAGTTTACCCATATGTCAGGTTGGGCTGCATCTGCCTCTTCTTACATTACAGAGATTCAGGAAACATGATTATTAAAGCGCTGGCTGCTCTTTGGAAGAAAAGGACTCTATTTTCATGCCTTTGTCCTCTAGCTCTCCACTCCCCACTTCCCTGGAACTTTCTCGAATGTGCTCCATAGGCCAAACTAGAGCGGAAACCCCCAGGACTGGTGGGTGTTGGCAAGTGAATGGTGGCAGGCCTGGGAGCAAGCACAGGCAACGATGTTGTCCGAGCACTTTCAGTTCAAAGGGAAGCAAGTTCAAAGCTGCTAGTCATTGAGGCGGAGGTCCTTGGGCCAGACAGTCCCGGCATGCCCAGCCCCGCCCCTGGGAGGGCTGCTGGGGGAAGCGACCCATCAGAAATGAGGGGAGGCTTGTAGAAATGGCCTCCAGATGTGGGCCGTCCTGGGCACCAAGCCCAGCTGCTCCAGCTGCAGCCGCGTGGGCCTGTTGAGGTTGCTGTAGGGAGCTGGTGTGCTGTCGTGGGGCCTCAGGGAGAAGGGGGCCTGTGGGCTCAGGGCCCCCCACGGGCCAGGGTGGGGCTGAAGCCTGAGGGGCAGAGCGGGGTTGGGGGCCAGGGGACTGCTCGGCCCCGAGGACGCCGACAGACTCTGGTTCTGGGGGTTGCTGCCCGTCGAGTGGCTGCTGAAGGGGTTGGAGGATGTGTGGTCGCTGGCCGAGCAGCTACTGCCACTGAGGCGGCCGGGCGGGGGGCTGTGGCCTGCTCCGGGCTGCAGGGGTGCCACCAGCCTGGGGGACTTTGGGCCCATCACAGGCTTGGAGGAGGCATAGAGGTGGCGAAACTCCTCATCGAACAGCTCCACCGCCGGGCCCGTAAACTTGGAGAGGATGTTCCGGTGGACGTGTCCGCAGAGCCAGGTGAAGCTGCAGGGGGGGAGAGTGAAGGGTGGGACGGGGAGGCCTCGAGAGTCCCCCTCCCCCACAGCCCCCCCCCTCCTCTGGGGGAAGCGGAAGTGGGCTCATGCCTGGCTGGGGGGGAAGGTCGTAACATTAGCTCTCCCGCCTCTGGCCTGCTCATTTCATCCCGCAGAGCCCCTGCAGGGCGACCTTGGTACCGCTTCACAGATGGCAAGACCCACAGTGTTTGCAGGTGAACAGTAAAGGCACCAGACTGGATCTCTGGCCTCAGGGGTCCCTCCTGGTGCTCAGATCCTGGCTCTCCCGCTGAGGCCCAAAAGGGCTAAGTGAGAGCTGAGTCCCAGTGTCCCCAGCTCTGTGCTCATGAGTCCCCTAGCTGCTGCAGCCCCCTGTGAAATGCGGAAACGCCTGCCCCTTCTGACCAAAGAGGGGTCTGGGCAAGGCAGCTCCGAAACACGGGCCGCTCCTCTGTGGGAGTGGGCTTGGAAGAGGGAACACAAGGCGGGCACGCGGGAATGGGAATGACACAGCTTGTGTGCCCTTGGCCCAGACACCGACGGACGTGGGCAGAGGCCTTGACCCTTCCTCCATTTACTGGCTTTAAATGAAAACAAAATGGCATTTATGGATTGCTTCTTATGATTCTTTGATTTAACCAAATCCCTTTTTCTCTCTGATGGACAAGTCTCCTCATTAACTGGCCCCCCACCCCCACTCCCACCCAAAACTCTTGAAAAGGCCTGGTGAGAGAACAGAAGCTAATAATGGGCACCCAGGCCTGGAGAGCAACCATGGCAGGATGGTCAGAGGGAGACGTGGTCACTCGGAGGTCATAGGAATGACCCCCAACCAACGGTCTCAGCCCCCACCCCCACAGCCTGCACGGTCCCTGCTCTGAGAGGTGGGGTGGGGCCCACGCAAGGGGGGCCAATCCCAGGAAGAACAATGAGGCTTTGTTTACACCTCACCCCCATCCTGGAGCCACCCACACACCCCAGAGAGGTGAGCAGCTGATGCGGCGTGCGGGCCAGCAAGGGCACAGGGAAGGCAGCAGGCACGGGGACAACGGGACTCCCGGCTACACTAAGACGTCAGTGGCCTTGTGTTGTTTGGAATCAGACTAGATTAGGCCAAGCAACTGCGTGCTTTGTGCAACAAAACAGGTGCAAGGGTGCCCTGGCAACTTCTCAAGCTCCCACGCCCCCTATGCCCTACACCCCAGCAAGGGCTCCCCTCAAGTCCCTTGGTGTCCCTGTAGACCCCCGCACACCCGTGCACCATGCTGGGCTTCTCCTCCATACCCTGTGTGGCCTTCATTCCATGCTGTAGCTTTGACGCTTCACCACCACCCGTGGTAGGAAATACACGTCCTCTCTATGGCTGTTTGGTCCTCAGTACATGGAACTGACTTCGCCACAATCTTTGGCTCAAGGGCCACTCTCATGACTGCTCTATTCCTGACCTGTTTTAATTTTTGTAGCTATTTATTAGTTATTTTAAATAATGTAATAAGTACCGACAAACCTACCACCTAAAATAAAAAGTTACCATCTAGCCATACGGTCTCTCCCAGCAACCTATTTTCCAGGTCCAACCCCCACAAAAGAGGGAATCATCACCCTGAATCCTGTATTCCAGTTCCCATACTTTCCTTTCTCTGTTAAAAAAGAAAAAAGTTTTATGTATTCTGGAAAGAAAATATTTCAGTTGTTTTTAACATGTATGTAATATTTTGGGGTTTTCTTCCCACTTAATATTATATTACTAGGATTTACCCAAGTTATCTCTGGTTGCTGTACCTCATTCATTTTTTACTGCTGTATAATATTTCACGAGTGGCTAGATCATGATTTACTCCTCCAGTCTCCCACTGACAACCATTCGTATTGCTTCCACGGTATTCCGTTGTGACCAGTGCTGTAATGAGCATTCTTACACACGTCTTTTACTGTTCCATGGACTCAGTCTCTTAGGAATACCTCTACGAGGGGAACTGCTGGATTATAGACCAGGTGAATAGAGCTTTAGCGGAAAATTCCAAACTCTTGAAAGTCATTATATCGACTTGCAATCCCACCAGCAACATAAAAGGATCGTGTACATGCAGGATTTGGTATTGTCAGTATTATCTTTTTGCTACTTGAAAAGGCATAAAATGGCAACTCATTCTAGCCTTCATTTGCATTCTTCTGGTCACGGATGGTGCAGAACCCCTCTTCGTGTTTTCCCGTGTGTTGGCTCCTGGCTGAAATGCCTGCTCCTGCCTCCCACCTGCTCTTCCTCATGCTTCTTTGCTCTTAGGATTCACGGGAGCTCTTTGTGGTCCTTGACACTAACCTTGTGAGGGCATCATGAAAACCTGCTCCCATTCTGTAACCCGACTTTCAGTTTCTCTCAGGGTTCTTTCAAGAACCAAAGTTCTTCATCGTAATAGAGTCGGATTTAGCAATCCTTTATAGTCAAGGCTTTTTTGTGTTCTGTTTAACACAAGAGAGGGGCGTGTGGGGGCACTTGGGTGGCTCAGTCGGTTAAGCGACTGCCTTCAGCTCAGGTCATGATCTCGGGGTCCTGGGATTGAGTCCCACATCAGCGGAAGCCTGCTTCTCCCTTGCCCTCTGGCTGCCGCTCGCTCTGCCTGTGCTCTCTCACTCTCTCTCTCTGACATATAAATAAGTAAAATCTTAAAAAAAAAAAAAAAAAGCATCTGCTTTTGGCTTAGGTCATGATCTCAGCATCCTGGGATGGAGTCTTGCATGGCTCCTTGCTCAGCAGAGGGCCTGCTTCTCCCACTGCCCCTCGCCCACTTGTGCCCTCTCACTCAAATAAATAAAATCTTAAAAAAAAGAAAAGAGGGGTGTCTGTGATAAGACACCCAGTCCTTATCCTAAGGTCTAAAAGATATTCACCTATTCTTTTTTACTAAGAGTTTTAAAGTTTGTTTTTGACATTTTAGGCCTTTTAATCTATTGGAAGGTGGCTTTTTTGTTTGTTTGTTTGTTTTTTGGTTTTTTTGGTGTATGTGTGAAGTGGAATCAAATTTTCTGTGTGGGGAATTTTTTTTTTTCCAGTTTCCCCTTTCCCCACCACTCTGACACGCCCCAGAGACATCTGGGTTTTCTGCTCTGTTCCATCTGTCAGTCTGTCTGCCCCTCCTCCAATGCCACATTGTCAGGATTACTCCAGCTCCATGACACAACCTGAGCTCTGGTGGAGCCAGTCCTCCCTGCCTGTTCTTCAGACTTACAGTGGCTAATCTTGGAGAAATACATTTTACATCATCACCTACTCACATGTACAAACACAAACATCACCACACAACAGTTTCCAGAACATTCCTTACCTCAGTGTGCCCTCAGTATATTTATTCTATCTTATTTCATTACAAAAAAAAAAAAAATTCCAGGCATCATCCACCAAATGGATTTCATGTCCTGCTAATGAGGCACAGGGTTTGAAACGCTTTGTTCCCCTAGCTACACTGGATGGCCAGGACCCTACATGGACTTTCATTAATTTGTTCACTCATTCATCTAGCAAATATTATGGTCATATAAAATATTCAGGCACTGGGGGCGCCTGGGTAGCTCAGTGGGTTAAGCCTCTGCCTTCGGCTCAGGTCGTGATCTCAGGGTCCTGGGATTGAGCCCCGCATCAGGCTATCTGCTCAGCAGGGAGCCTGCTTCCTCCTCTCTCTGACTGCCTTTCTGCCTGCTTGTGATCCCTGTCTGTCAAATAAATAAATAAAATCTTAAAAAAAAAATATTCAGGCACTGGATGAACTGTACTTCATGCCAGGAACGCAACAGAGAAGAAAACAGACCCAATCCAGGCTCTGACACCATATTTACAATCTTGGCTGAACAAGTCCACAGAGAGGCTCCTTAGGAGATGATCCGGAAACTATAAGGTAAGGAGTTAGCGGATTAAGACAGCAGGAATGAGCTCTCCAAAAGAGGGAATACACAGCAAATGCAAAGGCCCTGAGGCCTGAAAGAGCATGAAAGACCTGGAGGAACACAGTGCGCCCTCAGCACAGTGGAGAAGCTGGATTTTCCAGCTCAGACAGAGGCCATGGTAAGCATGAATTTTTTTTTTCTTTCCGTAGTCACAGTGACAAACATGGAAGGATTTTAAGGATGCAAGTAATCTGATTTGGTTTATGTTTAAAACCCTTTCTGTTCCTGGTTGAGAAAGCTCAGAGGTGGAAGTGTGGGTCAGGGCAGGACCAGAATCAGGGCCCTTTAGGTTCTCATGCTGTGCCCCCCAAGGCCCAACCCCAAAGGCACCAAAGTCCTGGACCTGCCAGCAGAAGTGGGAGCTCTAGTTGACCCCAGGGCACCTTCTTAGTTCATGCTGATCTCAGAGCACACACCACGCCCCTCTGTAGCTCTTTACCCATGTTTTTTGGTAACAGAGAAGAGCTCTGTGTGCTATGCTGGGGTAAGACTTTCTACAAGAGCTTAAATGTTGATATGCACATCCCCCCTCACCCCCACCCCTCAGCTGAGGATGCGGATGGAGCTCTTCAGCTTGGGAGAACTGTCTACACCCGGGGCCAAAATGTCTGAAACCAGGGACAGCTGCATTAAAAGAATGGGATGGAGACTCGTGTTTTGTTTTAACCAGAGACAACCCTGAGCGACCCGGGGAGAAGCATCTTGCACAGACTGGCACGCGGGTCACCCCTGACTGTGAGTACAAACCCGGTTATAGCTGTCCGGCCCCCTCTCCGGGAGCTGGATTCTTCAGTTCTCAGGAATGGCCCTGCGTGTCTTCAAGCCCACTGCCACCCTCTTCCTGGCACCTCCTGGATCAGGTTGACAAGCCTGGAGAAGGCACTGGAGAGCTGGAGATCCTCACCAAGGAAGCTGGTGACCCTGGGTCAATCACCTACCCTCTCTGTGCCTCAGTTCCCCCATCTGTCAATTGGAAGAACAATGCCTACTCGTTGTCGTGATTAAATCCTTCCTAAAGGTCTGATCACACCTGGCCTAGGGCCTGATGCAAAGCTCAAAAAGGTTGGTTCTGCTTCCTTCTGCCCCTATCAAGGGCATGCTCTCTCCCACCGCACGTCAGCAGGATGAACTCCACAAGGGCAAATCCAGATGAAAATGAAGAGGCATAATTCCCCCAATTGAAAATAAGAGGAGCCACTCTCCCTCCTCTGCATTTTTTCCTTCAGAATTTCTTTCTCTGTCCCTGAAGACAGAGAAGGGATCAGAATGAATAGGTCTTGCCACGTGTCCCCAGTCACTACCTTTAGCTCATATGCCTTTGCTCCACCAGATTTTCCACAACTTCCCATGACTTTCTACTCTCCATCACACCTCACAGAAAAATGCTCAGGCTTAACCATTGCTTAGGATCATTTCTCTAATGAGGTGCCACACCACGTAAAACTCACCAAAAAATCCATATGTTTTTCTAGAGTTAATCTATCTTTTGTCCAATTTACAAGCCCCAGCCAGAGAACCTAGAAGAGTAATAGGAAAAAAAAAGAGGTTTTTCCTTCCCATATAGTAGGTGCGGGGTTTTATTGGAGGTGAGAAAGATATTTTGGAACTAGACAGTGGTCACGGTCGCACACACAGCGAATGTACTAAATGGCACTGAATTACACATTTAAAATGGCTCATTTTAGATGATGTGAATTTCCCCATAATAATCAAAGAAAGAATGAGAGAGAATTCCTCAGCTACAGTGGGCCCCTGACTCCAGGCTTGGGCTTGGATCTGGGGCAGCTGGCCTGACAGAGATCTGACTCTTCCCATCTTGGTGATGAGCGAAGTCTAGTGGCAGCTTAGTTAAGGTCAGAGGTCAAGGTCAGAGGCCTCAAAGTCCTGACCTGCAGTTTGAGGCTGAGCTCCCACCCAGAGCCTCATGGCTTGATGCCCAGAGGCTTTTGTCACTCTCCAAGGAAAGAACCAAAGCCGAGAAGCTGGCTCTGGCCACTTGGGGAGAGAAGCCCAGCCCCACTGCAGCCTCTCACAGAACAAGTGCACGCTGGGTGCCGGGCCCAAGGATCAGAGGCCTGTGGGCGCCCTTTGGCACAGGTGCCCAGTGAAGCAAAACAACGAGGAGAGAAGCTGTGGGTGGAAATACACGGGAGGCTCAGTGACCCCTGGATGCCGGAGGTGTCCCCTCAGGGCTGCCTGTCTCAGAGCCCCTCCTGACAGAGGAGTTACCAAGTGGCTTCCTCCTCCTGCAGCCAGACCACACCTCACTCAGCTCCACACAGGCCACTGGACAGCGGGGCAAATGGCGGTGCAGGGAAAGGCGGAGAGAGAGCCAAGGGGAGCCAAGGGGAGATTTACCCAGCTCGGCCACCCTTCCCAGGCTCACTTCCCTCCCCCAGCACTCTCTCTCTGTCTCTTCTCTATACTGGTTTTCTTTTCTTTTCTTTTTTTTTTTTTAAGCCATCTCTACACCCAAGAGGAGGCTTGAACTCACAACCCCAAGATCAAGAGTCACATGCTCTACCGACCAAGCGGGTCACAACTGGCTGTTGTTTATCTCCTTAGTTTGAGTGGGAGCTCCAGAGGGGCACCCCAGCCTTGAAGCATGCCTGGTATCTACCCAGTAGATCTCTACAGAATGTCAAATGAATGAAGGAACAGAGAGGTGCAGTGACTTGCCCAAGGTCACCCAGCCAGGAAGCTACAGAGCCTGGGAATTGAACCTCTGTTGTCCGACTTCTAGCTTAGGCTGCTGCCACGGCCAGTCCCCAGCACCAGCCTTAGGTCCCAAGGAGTTTGGACACACTTCTGAAAATAAAAGGGGACACAGGCACACATACACACAGAGCCCAAAACGAACAGCACAGCTGTACCAGCACGCCTGAGACAGCTGAGGAGGGAAGAAGAAGATTCCGTGCCCTATTGCAATCTGCAGAGAAATGCCTCTGGGGAAGTGCCTCTCTACCCTGAAGCCCCCCTCCCGCCCCCCACCTGCCATGAAGGGTCCAGATGTCCGCCTTCTGCCCAGGCTGGTCCTGCCTCCGGCCTCATGCATGTGATGAAGTCCCAGCTCGGCCGGAGCAGCACCCTGGGAGCCACCGGGAGGGGATAAGTGCCGGAGCAGCTGGGGCTGCTCCGAGCCAGGCTCAGCCTTGGCCTCCTTGACGCCTTCGGCAGGGGAAGCCCAGTGCTCACCTGTATGACCCCGACAGGACGTATCTCCAGTCCGAGATGATGAACTTCTCCTGGATTTGGCCGGCGAACTTCCGGCCTGATTTGGCACAGTACACCTCTCCTTCCACGCTCCGGATGGAGATGTTCTGTTGGAAGGGGAGTCGGGTGTCACCCACTATTTCCATACATATAGATACAGGTTTGCCTAGGAAAACATCTGGAAGGACGCGCAGCAAGACACAGGCAGGGATAATCTCTAATTCGTAGGCTCATCGGCTATTTTTATTTTCCTCTTGGCTGAATTTTCTAAATTCTTTTCATTGTCTTGAATTATCTGAGTCATGGGGGGTGGAGGAAGGGAGGAAAAGGGAGATGGTAGAATTTAAACAAAGTGGCAAACAGAAGAAAGAGGAGGGCCTAATGCCCAGGAAGCCCTCCATCTAGGCTCCCAGGGACCACAGATGCCTGGCAAGCCCAGCCTTGCCTTGTTAGTGGCTTTAGTGACATGAGTCCCTGACCCCAAGCTGGTCAGAGGGAAGTGCAGTCAGAGGGGGTACCTTTGTGGAGACCTCAGTGGGCCCTCGATTCTCCTAAGGAAAGATGTGTACACGACCCAAATCATGGCCCCATTAGTCCCTTCCCCCACCCCAGGAACACCTGCTGCCCCAGGCCTCAGCTAGAACCCTTGTGACGCTGGAAAAAATGAAAAGGTGGGTAAATCTCCGGGATCTCTGAGACAGGTGGGATCCTGCTGGGATCCCGTGAATGTCCCTGGTCTCTGGGCAGGCTCTGGGAAGGGGATGCCCAATGCTTCCAGCCTCTCCATAAGCTCTGGGACACGCTGAGAGGAGGGCCACATCCCACCGTCCCTTGGTGGGCAGAGGACTGGCAGGCGTGGCTGGAGTGGGCCACGGCGGCAAGGCCTGTGCTGATGGCCTCCTGTTGAAGTGCGATCCAAGTCAAGCAAGCCCGGAGGCCTGCAGCTCGGGGAGGCGCCTGAACTCGGCTTCGTCCCAGGCAGTGAGGAGGGGAAGGGCAGGCGAAAGGGAGGATGGCGGGGTCTCCCGGAGGCTGACGGGACCGAGCCAGAGCCAGTCACCAAGGGACCCACCCACCCTCGTGCTGGTAAACACTGGGTGGTCCTACGCTGGGCCTCGAGTCAGCTGCCCTAAATCTGACACGACTAAAACCTATCTCTGGGTTCTTTTCTCCTTGCCAGAAGAGGGAAGTCAGTGGGGAGTTGGGTTCAGTCCAAGAGGCTCAGCTTCCTGTCGGGGCTGTGGAGTCCTGCTGCCCGGGGCCTGGGAAGCGCGGCCACGGGGCTTCTTCAGCCCAGAGAACAAGGCACATGCGGCACCGACTGCGGCTCACGAGACACCCATGGGCCCCTTTCAGTTCCCAGCCCCCGTGGATCTTCGTGAGGCCAAAGAGCTGTAGGCAGGGGTGATGGCAATCTCTTCCGGCTCCAGTCCCGCGGCCTCCCCCTGCTCTCTGGCTCCCTGGCCCTGCCATCTTGGAGGCCGTGTTTTCCTTATGGTGTAGCTACAGGATGCGGGAGGGCTGCCTGTCCTACGCTGGCCTTTGAGCAAGAAATAAACCTTTACTACGTTGAGCCGTTGAGACGGGGGTGGTGGTGGGGGGTGGGGTAAGCACAGCCTAAGCTATCCTATCCTAATATAAAATACCTTCTGGATGCTGGCCCGGGGCCCTACCTTGAGGTGGCTGTCAGAGATCTGGACTTTGTCACACATCTCTCGGAAGAGCGTCACACCTCCCTGGTCCAGGAGCACACAGACGAACACCCCACGCTTGTTGGCCGCCTCTAGAATGTCACAGAAGATCTCCACATCCGTGAACACATCCATCAGGATGGCCAGGACCTGGGCCAGGGCAGAGGGGTGGAAACAAAAAGTCAAGGGCCAGGAGCTAACTGGTTTCCCCCGAGCTTCCTAGGTCCGGGTGGGCCGAAGACAGCAGCTCCCCTTGCTGCTGCTTTGGAGGAGACAGCACGAGGTGGGGGGCTCCAGGGCAGCACTGGACGGAAAAGAGCTGGAGCGGAGGCCTCCCCGCTGACTCCATCTGTGCAGCCCAACCACAGGCCCCCCAGCCTCGGGGCCGCCGGCCGGAGCGCAGCGTGCCCGGGACGAAGGAGGCAAGGGCAGAGACCGGGCACAAGGAAGGGAGGAGAAGGGCAAGGGGATGTGGTCAGGCAGGTTCGGGAGCTGAGGCCTGGATGTCAAGTCCCGGCTGCTCAGCCACATGGAGCTCAAAGGCGCTCCATGGCCACGGGTTTTCCAATGTTTTTAAGCCACGGCATACGGCCTCGAACAAAATCCCTGGGGAGAGCCTAGAGAGAGACAAGACAAGGCAGAGCTGCCCCAGCGGGATGGACAACGGAGTCCTCCTGTCGCCTAACAGAACCGTGTTAGGAGAGAGAGGAGAGAGCCCCAGAAATCCAACAACGGAGCGGGAGACGTGTGCAGGCCCGCCTGCCAAGGACCCAAGCCTCCGCCTGCCAGCAGCACCCCAACTCGCCGCCAGCAGTCATCTCTCCTCCACAGGCAACGTGTTTGGGCGGGGCCACTGCCAGGCGCCCCATTGGGCGCGGGGCGGGCACATCGTCAAGGCCAGACCAATGAGAGCATGGCATCCCCTGCTGGCCCAGAGATTGGCCCAGGGCCGCTCACATGACCTAAGTTATTCTAATGAGAGCCGGCCCAGGACTTCTGTGGGGACTCCGGGGAAAGGAGGCGTTCCTGCTGCGCGGGTCGCTCCAGGAGCGGAGGGCGAGCTACGGCCGCTGGCAGCCATCTTGCCGCCACGTGGCCGCTGCCGCCTGCGAACGAAGTCAGCCCCAGGACCAAGCACATGGCCGGCCTCACTCGAGCGTTCGAACACCTGGTTTCAGTCATGTTTTGAGCCAGTCCTACCCTCGACTTTCCCACTGTAGATGTCAACGCATGCTCCTCTTCGTTGTTTTCCACGATATTGTGATTTATAAAAAGAAACGTGTATTGGATCTTCGTCCCTATTTCCTGCACCAAGCTCTAAAGCCTTTGGAATTTCCTAAGTGGTGTGAGCGGACCGAGGTGACGGTCCTTTGTTATGTTAATGAGGCGACTGTCCGATGGGGGCTGGTTGCCAGGGGAACCTCCTAAGTGATTAGAGGGTTGGAATTTTCCGTCCTTCCCACCTCCTTTCTCCAAGGAAAGACCAGAGGGGCTGGAGGCTGAATCAACTGCAAATGCCAGTGATGTAATTAATCAGTCGTGCCTGTGTAACGAAGCCCACCTAAAAACCCAAGACGATCGGTTCAGAGAGCTTCTGGGTTGGTGATTTGGGGAGAGCAGAGTGGTCGGAGAAGGCATGGAAGTTCCATGCCCTTCCCCATACCTCACTGTGTGCATCTCTTCCATCTGTTTGTGCCTGAGTTCTACCCTTTGTAATAAACTGGTAATCTAGAAAGTGTAATGTTTCTCTGTTGTGAGCCGCTCTAGCAGACTGATCAAATGCAAGAAGGGGGTCGTTGGAGTCTCCCGTCTGAGCTCCGGACTGGCATGGGTTGGGACATCCAGCTGTCTTAGAATTGCTCGGCGGTGGGGGGCCCTCCCGGAGTGGGACTAGAGCAGAATTAGACCACTGTCACCCAATCAAAATTCTATCCTAATACCCAAATCATGGCACATTGACAAGTGGATATAGCAGCCATTAGCAATGATAATTATAATGGTCACATGAAAACTGTGAGACATGGTGAAATGTTGAAGCAAAACTGTTGTATGACCCATGGTTGACACAGGTGTATTAGCAATGAATGAATTCAGTGGAAAAGGATAACAGAGCACAAGATGATAGTCTGTCCAGTATGACTGTGAGTGAGGGAAAGCAGTGTGTAGACACATTAGCAAGCACAAGGCCCAAACTAGTGGACAGGCTTGGACTGGGCACTATGGCAGTTTTCAACATTACCTGTAATAACGTTCCACCATTTTTCTAATAATTGCTCTCTGTGTGTGTGTGTGTGTGTGTGTGTGTGTATTATAGAGAGATCTATGTATTCTATGGAGATATGTATGTATGTACAGATAGATACACCGACCATCAACACCTGGGAAGTAGCCAGGACAAGAAGAGGGTCATTGAAACAGACAAAGGAGTGTCTGGTACCCACATGGAGCTGACTTCCTGCCCAGATGATGCGGCTGTCTGGACAGGGGTAGGATGTCAGAAAAGATATTCTAATAGGGAGGCCAGTCTCCTTTAGAACCATGGCCCTGTTAGCACACTATTGTCTACCCATTTAAACTTACGTTGCCAGCAGCAACCCAGGCCCTCTCTGCTGGAAGAGAAATGCTTCCTTCTTGAGGGTGGTATAGGTGAGAGGGATACCTCTCTCTCCCCAGGTGGTCAGTAAATCCTCCCCTTGTTCCAGCAAGTCCTTGCTTCCCAGAGACAGGGCTGGTGACAGACTGAACAGAGAACCAGCCATGTTTGCCAATAACCCCACGTCGTGATTGAAGGGATGCTTGGAAAAACAGGCTCATGATGTCTAAGTTTATCCTGTTGGCCTCCTGTTGGCTCCCAGCGGATTGACTCAAGGCCCATAATCTCTTCAGTCCCGTACAGGGTGTCGTGAGTGAATGACGACCTCCCTAATGATATGCCCACATCCTGACCACCAAAAATCTGTGCACGTGATCTCCCTTGGAAAAAGTCTCCACAGGTACAATTAAGACTCTCAAGATGAGGGGCATCTGGGTGGCTCAGATGGTTAAATATCTGCCTTCAGCTCACATGATAATCTCAGGATCCCGGGATCGAGCCCACCTAGGGCTCCCTGGTCAGTGGGGAGTCTGTTTCTGCCTCTCCCTTTACCTCTCCCCCTGCTTGTGCATACTCTCTCTCAAAAGAATCAACAAAATATTTAAAAAAAAAAAAAAAAGGACTCTCAAAATGAGATCATCCTGGATTATCCAGTGGGCCCTAAATCCAATGGCAAGTGTCCTTGTAAAAGACACTCCGAGGAGACACGAAGGAGGGGGGGGTGCAGATGAAGTCAGAGGCAGAGGCTGGAGTGAGATGGCCACAAGCCAAGGAATGCCTGCAGCCACCAGACACTGGGAGCAGAAGACTGGACCTTCCCCGAGAGACTTCAGAGCAAGGAGGGCCCAGCTGACATCTCCATGTTAGGTCTGCCTTTCAGAGCAAGGAGAGAATAAATATCTCTTGTTTTAAACCACCAGCGGGCTGGTAACTTGTCTCAGCAGCTCTGGAACACTGAGACGGAGGGGTCACACACTGTCCAGACGACAGTGCTTTCCCGGGGTGTGTCCCACGCTGTGGCTCCAGACCCCATGCTACTGGAAATGAGCTGAGTGCCTTCGGACAACTCACATACCCTCTCTGGAGCTCAGTCTTTTTACCGGTAAAACACTGCTCAAAAATGGAGCATTAGCTATCATTCAAGCTGCATCTATCTTGAGCCCAGATAATATAAATGAAACCAGGTGCAGAAAGTAAAGGTTTTTATTCTCGTTTGACTATGATTTTTATGGGCCTTGTGAGCAAGTATGAATCATGATATAATAACGCCATGCAAACAAGTTTTAGTCCGGGTTGTAGAAGAGGATTAAAAGTAGTGCGACACCTCTAGGGGCATAAAAAAGGAATAAAGTAGGCCAGTCTGCTGGACCAGCACGTTGGGGTAAGGCTGGCCGAGAAGAAGGAAATACTTCCGCCACCCCTCGCTAAAGAAGGAAGCCCAGCCTGGCAGGCGGGCTTGGCAATTTGAGCAGCACAGAGACCCAGGAGCCCTGCTAGGGGAGATGCTGGTCGCCTGGGGCAATCCCCAGAAGCAAGGGTCATCCTGTGGGGACCTCAAATCCTGGCTGAGCGTCCCTCACCCCCTGCCGGACAGATGTGAGCTCCCGCCCCCGCCCCCCCCAGGGCTGGAAACCCTGGTGCTTCAGGAATGGTAGTAGGGTGGAGGAGGGGAGAGGGGGTTGGGGTCCTACTGGGGCCCAGCCTGTTGGGGACAATCTCACCCCATCCCCCACTCTCTGCCTCTACTTCTCTTCTTGCCTCTTTCTCTTGTCTATGCCGAGGCTCCTTTGTTTTCCCCAAACAACAGCAATGGCGCCCGCACCGTGGAGTCAGCGGGAGTGGCCTTTTATGGTTTTGCAAATCTCCGTGCTATCTGGCCTGCCAGGAGCCAGCTGGCTTCTGGGATCTGCTTCTGCAGCGATCCACTGCGCTGGGCTGCGTGGGTGGTAGCGTGGGAAGGCTGTCCGGCCTCTCACAGAGGACCGGTTAGAGAGGGCATGACCTCCCAGGCCCGCTGAACCCATCTGGGAACCCTCAGGGATCCTGACCACACTCGGAGGATGCATTCATTGTGCTGTTTCCATCTTTTAGAATGTCTGCCATCCAAGGCCAGCTGACACTTTGCTAGAAGCACGAGACGCACACCAAGCCGACGGTCCCCCTGCCCTAAATGACCCCAGGGCCATGTCCTGGACCACGAGCCCAGAGCCTGCTGACATGATTCCAACTGGCCACTCCTAAGCTGCTCGCCCTGCCTACCCTCCCTTGCCTGAACAAGCACAATAGGGGACTGTGCGCCTGCATTCCCCGCGGGTCCCCCCCCCCACTGCTTCCTGTGTGGTCCGGCATGGCCTGCTCTGCCCCCTGCTTCTAGAGAGTTGTGAGCAAAACCTTCTTGTTTCATGCCGGTCATTTCCATGCCTGTATGTCTTCCCACGCATCCCTCTGACACCTCCTGACCTTTGCCTGGAATCCCTTTCCCTTCCTCTCTGCCTGACCACCTCTTACTCAGCCTGTGAGACTCAGCTCAGAGGCCCCCTCTTCCAGGAAGCCTGCCTTAGTCACCCTGTCCTCCCCTCCCAGGCACAGAGGCTTGCTCACACCCAGGGCTGCCTCCCACTCCTGTTGTCTTCTCCTTCTCCTTCCCTACTTGGACAGGCAGAGGCAGGGAGCTCTCCAGAGGGAGGTCGGCCTCGGGATCCATTCTGCCACCCTGGGTGAAAGGCCTGGCTATGAATTAGGTTTTGTGGAATAAAGGAATGCGAGCATGGAGGGAAAGGAATTCCTGCTAGTTTAGAAGTGGAAACTGGTCTAAAAACCATCGAGCTTGGGCTGGCTCTGTGTGTTTTCCTCTCAGGAGGCTGAAGCCACAGGGGGAACATGCAAACCTATTGACTCTCCAGCTCTGAGTGGACAGGACAGCCTGTGACTAGGTTCCCACCTCCCTGGCATCAGGGCCTGGGACAAGAGGGTGTGGTGGGGACTGCAGCAAAGGGGACTTACCCACCAAAAAGCGGGTCTTGGTGGGTCGCCACTCAGCGCCAGCAGAGCTGGCTCTTCCCACCTGCTGAGAGGAACTGGAAATGCTTACTTTTAGGTGAAATCCTCAGGTTTTGAAGTGTCATCTTTTTTTTTTTTAAGATTTTATTTATTTATTTGACAGACAAAGATCACAAGTAGGCAGAGAGGCAGGCAGAGAGGGAGGGGAAAGCAGGCTCGGAGCCCGATGTGGGACTTGATCCCAGGACCCTGAGATCATGACCTGAGCCGAAGGCAGAGGCTTTAACCACTGAGCCACCCAGGTGCCCCTTGAAGTGTCATCTTAAATTCAGAACGTGCTGTACCGGTGAAACAAAGGATACAGGGCGGAGGGCAGGGCTTGGGCCCACAGAGAGATGGAAGCCTCGCTGGGTGGGAAGAGGGGACAGGGGAGGGACTCAGCGGCCGGGTGGGGGACTGCTTCACCTGCCCTGACTGGCCTCTTTCCAGGGAGCCTCGCTCACCCCCAGAACTGCAGCTGTGGTTGCGAACTTCCCCGACACCATGGGTCCCTACCCCTCGGGTGGGCACTGACCTTCCCTCAGACAGACCAGAGCCAGCCCTACTCCGGCGTGGAGTCCGAGGCCTGGGGAGGTCAAGGCTCCTGCCCCAGGTGAGGGGGTCCGCCCCGGGCAGTGCGGGCGCTCCTGGCTGCCTGCCTCGGCCTGTCTGTCAATTCCTACTGCAGAATTGACCGTCACGGAAACATGAAATCCCTGAGACCTGGAAAGCCAGCGCTCCACCCATTGTCACCTTACCTAATTTTCCAGAACTGCACTCCTTCCCCCCCATTCCCCACACAGCCCCGCCACCCAAAGCCGGGCTTTTCCTGGAGCCTTCAGCTTTCAGTGGCAGGACTGGGAGCCTAGCGGAAAATGAGCTTAAATTCTGGCTGGTCCTTTTCTGAGTCTACTCTTGTCCCTCTGCAGCTTGAAGAGGGAGGAGTGGGCGGCCAACGCCCCGTTCGGATTAGTCATTTATACGGGGGGAGAATGAGCTCCAGTCCCTCCAGCCCTTCCCCAGCTGCGGCAGGAAGCCACCGATCCCACCCGATCCCGGGGCAGTGGGAGAACTGATGACCAAATGCCCGTCACCGTGCCTGAAATTCTACCGGCCAAGCTCTGGTCATGAAATATTTTTCTTCTTTCTTCTTCCCTTTTTTTTTTTTTTTTTAAGATTTTATTCATTTGAGAGAAAGCGTGCATGAGTGGTGTGGAATGGCAGTTGGGAGAGGGAGAAGCAGGCTCCCTGCCAAGTAAGGAACCCTACCTGGGACTCAATCCCAGGACCCTGGGATCATGACCTGATCTAAAGGCAGACCCTTAACCCACTGAGCCACCCAGGTGGCCCTATTTTCTTCTTCTAAAGTCAAGTATTAAAATGTAAATGTTCTGGGGAGAAACTTTCTCTGTGCCTGTTCTGTCTTCTGTCTGACCACCAGCTGGATTCAGAGGCTGCTGGGTCATTTGTTGCCAGACAGGTCTAACTGAATCTGAGAGGACAAGGGACAAGCGTGTGTCTCAGCGGTGGCCCCTTCATTTGGAAGCACAGAGGTGAGGGGCCTGACCCTAGCCGGGGTGGGGATGGTGGTAGACAAGAAAGGGACTTGGGTGCTGCGTCCTGTGGAAGGAGTGGGCCTTCGTCAGGTAGAAAGCAGGGAGGGTGAAGGGGTCCCAGGCAGAGGGAATGGCACATGCAAACCTCCGAAGACTGAGTAAGGAGGGCTGGAGAGTCTGCAGGTCCCTAGGGACGGAGCGGCCGGAGCCGAGAGAGGAGCTAGGGAGGTTGTGAGCCATAAGGAGTCTGCTCTTCCCACTGTGGGCAACTAGGAGTCATGGAGGGCTCTAAACAGAGAAGGGACCCACTTAGACTTGAAGTATAGAAGTGCTCTACAGCCACACGGAGGCTGGAAGATGGAAGAGGAGGGGCGGGCAGGAAGCGATGGCAGGAGCTCCAGTGAGGGGTGGCGGTGGTCCAGCCCAGACCGTGACAGGTGGGATCAGAAAGTCAGTCATCCAGGGCAAGACAGACAATAACATCCGTGACCCCGTCCTCAGCCCCAGTCTTCTGAACTCCATGCCTTGGGCAGGACCCACCCAGCCCTTCTCCACCAGCACCCTTCCTCCCCCTGCCCCAAGGCCAAGGAGACACAGCCCCCCGGCCCCCATACCTGGCTGGTCCGGGTGATGCAGCGGCGAATGAGGTCTCTGATGTTGTTGTGCTTGTCTGCCTGGAAGTACACGGTGGCGCTGGACTTTTCCTTCAGGTAGGGCTTCTGGGCTGAGGCCCAGGTGTGCAACAGAGTCGGCTCGCTGCCCTCAGAGGCCACGGGGAAATAGGTTCCTGATGGCAGGGAGCAGGAGTCCAGTCCCCGGGGGCTGGCCTCTGCCCCTCCTGGGGGCTCCGGGGCACAAGAGGGCTCCTTGGCCTGGGCCTGGATGTACTGGGCCTCCACCGAGGACAAGAAGTCTACCTCACCTTCCTGGCCGAGTGCCTGCCAGTAGGCCTCGGGCCCCCCGTCCAAGAGGGCATCTGTGGCCAGCCGGGCACTCTCATTGTCGCTGAAATCAGCCCTGGTCGGCCGGACCCACTGGCTCTTGACCTCTTCCAGGCGTTTCCGGATCTTGCCCACATGCCTCGCCCAGCTCATGTTGCCCCGTACCCGGGTCGTGGCGGACAAGAGGCTGTGGCTTGAGCTCCTCCTGATATCATGGCAATCGGGCCATGCCACAGCGGAGAAGAGCCCTTAGTGCTCCTGGGAAGCACCCGGCATCCACCTGCCACCTGTCACGGCCGCTGAAGGAAGTGATTTACCGCAGGGCGAGCAACACTTCCGGGGATCAGGATCATCCTCACAGCCAGGCCCTGGCTTATCTCAGCACCACCACCCTGCCCGCGGGCCCAGGGCCGGCTCTGTCACGCCCGGGCACACTCAGCCCTGGGAGCCGTCCTCTGCACTCATTGCACAACTCTCCAGAGCCCCGGCCTGCCGTGCAGAGCGGGAGGCTCTCCCAGCACCCCAGGGCCTCGGCCCCTCCTGTGCTTCAGTTCCAACGCCGTTGGTTCAAGACAAGAACTCCCCTGCAGGGGAAAGAGGTTTTCCTGAGACTGCGCCAGCATGGGGAGGGAAGTTGAACGCAGGCCAGGCAGAGCTGTCCACAGGCATACTCCTTTCTTCCAGTGACAACGAGGTCCCAGCCTCCGGTCCTCTGAAAAAGCTTTGCTCTGCTCCCTCTCTCCCCTACTGTGTTTGCCAGAGAGGCTCAGGTCTGGGGTCTGCATGACCTGCTCGGACTACGGCCCAGAGAGGACTCTGTCACTGTGTCTGGGCCCCGGGGAATTGGGACCTGTTATCTCCCAGCTGGAGTGGCAGGTGGCAGCAGGTGTGTTTGAAGTATAGGAACACTAAGGGAGAAGGCACAATTTCTTTCCAGGTCAGGTCTTTCCATGGTCAAGTCCATGTCAGTGGAATGCCATGTCTGTCTTTGGGTTCAGCCAGAAACAGACTGAGACAGGATTCGAGGATAATAAGTAGCTCATTGGAAGGTGATTCCAAGAAGGGCCAATGGGGAAGGGAGGAGTGAGACAGGATGGTCGGGGAGCCCCCAGGGGGCATGCACATCTGGGATTTATGAACAAAGAGGGACTGTGTGGGGTCATTCCCGCAGGGCCCCCTGGGAGCCGGTATAGAGTACATTTTAGAATTTTACGACCTAAAGGGTGAGAATTTATCTGCCAACCTCCATCTGTCATCGGCAGAGGGCTGCTCCTAGGCCCACACCGACCCGCAGGAGGCGGGCCTGCCCTGTGCTCACCAGGCATGACCCTGAAGCCAGAGGAAGCATGTGGTCGGACTCTCAGGGGCGCAGTCAGAGACTCACCGGAGAGGGGAGGGCTAAGTGGATGGAAGTAGGGCCCCGGGAATGTCTGCTGAGAGAACTCTGCCAGAACACGGGGACTGTTCTGGCATAGAGGAGGATCCAGAAGTCTGTCTGGGGCTTATCTGTTCTTTGGAAGAAAATGGCTGTCAGCATCTTTAAGCAGTGGCCCAAGTAGCTCGGTCCAGTAGGAGGCAGTATTTGTAAAGGTACACTCCAAAGAGGAGAGAAAGAGATTTCTTCTCTTCTTTTGAATGTCATTGAAGAAATCCAGTTCACACCCTCAGCGACCCTCCCTTCATTAGATGTTGTCTAATCCCTGGACCCCTCAAAACTCACAAACTCTCTGCCCAGTGCTCTCTGGCTCCACGCCCTTCCACCTGTCCCTTCCGCCAACTCTCGCTGATGCAGATAGGCTTAACCTCTTCCCCACTTTCTCCTCTGAGCCTGCCTCCTGTCTGGCCCTCCTCAGTCCCTTCTCCCATTCTGTGTCACCTATCTCCAGTGCCCAGTCTGCTGAAACCAACATGGGGAGGGGAGTAATGATGCCTGGGGTTTGTTCTGGGTCACACCCCGGCTGGAAATCTGACCGCCGCTCTCTATGGCCTGCCTTGTTAAGTACTGTTTCCAAGGTTTGTGTTGGAGACGCTGTGTGCTTGAGACCTGTGTCGACATTCCCACCTGACCTCTCCTACACTTGGCTATGCTTGAGTGCTCTCTGCAGGCTGGCCATCTGTGCTGAGGGAGACACTGATTAGTGGGCCTCATTTCACAGATGAGGAAACCAAGGCTCAGAGAGGTTGAGTAACTTGTCCAAGATCACACAGCTGCTGAGTGGCATAGCCTGGGCACTGCCACCCCAAAGCCCAAGTATTTTCCACTGTGCCAAATTTCACCCTTTCCCTTCTCCTCCCCTTTCTCCTTCTACCCTCAGAACAATCCACATCCTCTTACCAGTTCCAGAATGTATGCAGGGGAGAATGAAAGAAGGGGGGTGGGTGGGATGGGGTTCTCCTCTCACCTAAGCCCAATTCTCTTTGTCCGATGAATAAATGATTGAGGGACCCCTGAAACGGTGGCTGGTCTCCCAGGCCTGTGGGGACTATTTTTACCTGTGCACTTGCAGATTAGTTCTCATCGAAGAAAAAAAAAATCGAAATGGAACTTTCACCTGTAGAGCTGCTGGAAGAAGATCCTGTTTCTGCTTTCCTTATCTCCATGCCCTCACAAGACCCAGAGAGTCTACTTAAACCCTTCAAAATAGACAGAGATACAGTCTATGTACATTGGCACACCTTATTCCCTTATTTCTGTGTCCCCCGGAAGACATGACTAGTGGATCATAGAACTCTTTCCCCAGTAACTGGGAACCATCCCTGTGCTCCTGGCAGACATGACTAGTGGATCCTAGAACTCTTTCCCCAGGAACTGGGAACCAACCCTCCCTGCCCTTTACAGGGCTCAGAGAGAAGCCCTCCCCCGGAGGAATCTTGGATGTACGGCAAGCACTCCATTTGCTGATGAGAGAACAGAAGCGCAGGGAGGGGACATCACGCATCTGGTCGTCTGTGCAGGTCATCGGGATTGTCCTTCCCTCCTCTCCCTCACAGCCCCGCCCCTGTGGACCATCACCGTTCCCCTGCCTGGGATTGTGCGCCTGGACCGGGAAGTCTGCCAGCTGTTGAGCCACACCTTCATCTGATGAGAAATCCTTACCAAAGACCCCTGAGTTGCAGGCATGGTGGGTTGCAGACGACTTCCTTCCTTCCTGCCTTCCACCTGAAGCGTAGTCTCCCCAGCAACTGATGACACCCACAAGGAGAGGAAGACTATTAGCCAATGAATGAAATGAAGGGTGGTGGGGCTTGGCAGTTTGGGTTCTTCACCCAGGGGAGCATCTGGCAATGTCAGGCATTTTCGGCTGTCACAGCTATGGGGGTGAGGCTGCTGGCATCAGGGGTGTGTAAGCCAGGGATCCTGCTGCGTCCTACAATGCACTGGAGGGCCTCTACGACAAAGAGCTAACTGGCCCCAGATGTCGATAGTGTGAGGGCTCAGGTAGGTGCGGCCTGGACACCTCGGGGGGGATGACGGACCCTCGCCCGTGGGGGAGGTCCGGCGTCCCGTCCTTGTTCAGCGTGCCCCCTCAGCTGGAAGTCCTTGCCTCCACCATCACAACTTGGTCCAAGCTTTTTCAGTGTCTGGGATCTTTCTGGATTCTCACCTTCCCTGCTAATTCCCAAGCTGCTGACTTCCTTCCTCCTCTGAACCTACCAGGTGCTCATAAAACCGGCCTCAGTCAGTCTCATACCAGACTCAAGCCTCATCTTCCCACTGCAAGGGAGAAAGCGTCATGCCTTCGGAACAGGCACAACTGGGTTCCAATGACACTCTGTGACCTTGGGTAGGTAACTCAGACGTCGTCACTGAACTTCACTGTTCTATTCATATACTAATAGCGGACATTTCAGCGAACATGTCCCGTGCACCATTCTAAGAGCTTCACGTGTATGAACTCACTCAATCCTCCTAGCAACCCCAAGAGTAGGTACTATTACCATTTCTGTTTCATGGGTAAAGGAACCCGAAGCACAAAGGTTGCTGAACTAACTTGCCTGAGGTCACCCGGCTGGGAAGTGGCCGAACTAGGAGCTACACATGGGTGGTCTGGTCCCAGAGTCCCACCCGGTAGCCACTGGCGCCTTCTGCCTCCTTCATGCAGTGAACCTCGGAGTGCATGAGATTTAATGGGGAAGCCCTGTGTCATAGGTGCTCAAACCTTGTTCCATTTTAGCTCCCCTTTACAGCCTGACACAGCTCCAATATTTTTTTCTGAGCTTTTTACATAGCTGATATATTACTCTACATGTAATTTTCTATCTTGCCTTCTTTGGGAACATAACAATACTCAGAAGTCTGTTTCTCATGTCACTAAAAAATGTCCAGGCTTCCCTTTCCCTTCTTCCCTACCCTGTTTCTCGCTGAACAGCTTATTTATTTAAGTTATTTATTAGTTATTAAAGACTTATTTATTTATCTGAAAGAGACAGAGAGCAGGGGGAGGGGTAGAGGGAGAGAAAGAATCTTAAGCAAACTCCATGCTAAGCGTGGTGCCTGACAGGGGGCTCGATCCCATGACCCTGATGAGATCATGATCTGAGCCAAAAATCAAGAGTTGAATGCTTAAGCGACAGATCCACCCAGGCACCCCCTTGCCTGAAGAGTTTAGTCCTAAAGCCACTTGGATGGGCTAGAGCCAGGAGGGTGACAGTGATGAGGAGGGCACGGTGGCCTGGAGCAGGCATCAGGGCCCCCACTGCACGAGGAAGGGTCAGAGTGAGGAGGGTCCACATGGGGAGGGGGCGGCCTGAAATGGGGTGTCAGCACCTGAGCCAGAAGAGGTGGCCAGGGAAATACTAGAATGGTTATGTATAGGGACACCGATCGAAGAAATAAATATTTTGGGGTGCCTGAGTGGCTCAGTGAGTTAAGCCTCTGCCTTCATCTCAGGTCATGATCTCAGGGTCCTGGGAGTGAGCCCTGGTATGGGGCTCTCTGCTTGGCGGGGAGCCTGCTTCCTTCTCTCTCTCTCTGCCTGCTGCTCTGCCTACTTGTGATCTCTTGCTCTCTCTCTGTGTCAAATAAATAAATAAAATCTTTAAAAAAAAAAAAGAAAGAAATATTTTAAGGGTGATGGAAACCAAGTCTCTCGCCATCAGAACAGGGAGTTTAAAGACAGAAAATGGGGAGACCAGAAAGAACTCTTGAAGGTTGGATATAAACTGGGGATGGTGGGGCGCCTGAGTGGCTCAGTGGGTTGGGGCCTCTGCCTTCGGCTCAGGTCATGATCCCAGGGTCCTGGGATGGAGCCCCTCGTCGGGCTCTCTGC
Source organism: Mellivora capensis (assembly GCA_004024625.1). Taxonomy (NCBI): domain Eukaryota; kingdom Metazoa; phylum Chordata; class Mammalia; order Carnivora; family Mustelidae; genus Mellivora; species Mellivora capensis. The sequence goes on from PISX010014654.1 coordinate 30,345, forward strand.
TCAGCCGGGAGCCTGCTTCCCTTCCTCTCTCTCTGCCTGCCTCTCTGCCTACTTGTGATCTTTGTCTGTCAAATAAATAAATAAAAAAAGTCTTTATTTAAAAAAAATAAAAATAAACTGGGGATGGTGGTTTGAACTCCCAGTTTCCAATATTGATAAATTTAGAGGTGTTTAAGTTACATGAACTCTCACATATAATATATAAATGATACATGTATACTCACAGAAAATAAATGATATAAAATGTAAAAGGAACATGTAAATATATGCGAGTATCCCCTGGCTCCCTGGCTTGTCCGCTGACAGCGACACCCCTATAATGATGTCTATACCGAGGGGCGCAGGGCTCTTAGAGAAATGGCTGCTTTCATGTCTGGGGCAGGGAAAACACAAAAATGATCCCGAGACATCTTGTGACAGAAAGTGCCGAAAGAATAACACGGACGTGTCAAGAAGACATGGAAGCCAGCTCCCACTGGAAAACCCAGCACAACTGGAGAATCAGAATAATGGGGGGAAAAAAAGGATTACAACACCCAAAGTAAAGTAGGAAACCCTGAGTCCGTGCTGACAAAAATGTAGATACTGATAATTCGAGGAAGAACAGGTATTGAAACAGCATCAGATAAATTCTCCAGGAAATACTTAGTAATTACAAAGAGGGAATAAGAAACTTTGGAACAGGGGTGCCATCAGTCACCACCGGAATCGAGGGGTCAAAGGGACGCTTGTCAGTGATGGCACAAATCAAAACCTTGAGCCACCTGATGGGACGCAGTGAGAACAGCCAGCATCGCTTCCATGATATTCTTGCCAAAGATGCATAACCTGAATTTTGATTGGTTTTTAAAAAATGGTTTTTTTAGGGGGCATCTGCATGGCTCAGTCATTAAGCATCTGCATTCGGCTCAGGTCATGACCCCAGGGTCCTGGGATCCAGCCCCACATGGGGCTTCCTGCTTAGCCTAGCTGGAAGCCTGCTTGTCCCTCTCCCCCTGTTTGTGTTCCCTTCTCTCACTGTCAAAGAAATAAAAATAAAATCTTAAAAAATATAATTCATAAAAATGAAAGCATCCTATTCTTTAAAAAAAATATGTTTTTTTTAGGTGATCCCGTAAGGAGGAAACAATCAGACACATCCAGACCATGAAGCAGAGACAAGCAGGGGGAGTTCGGGGTGAGGACGGGGGCTTGGAGCGGGGGAAGTGGATAGTCCCTTCACAGGTGTAGTGAATCCCTGCATGGCCCAACAGCAGAGCCTGGGTGGGGTGTGTCTTCGAAGCCCTTGTTCCGTCCACAGCTGGATTCCGTAATTGGCCGGTTCAGGCGAGATTCTCCTCCTTCACGCTGTGAGCAATTCAGGGCAGGGGACATGGGGAACAAGCAAGCCCTGATGTAGCTTCTTGACACCCTCAGTGTCTACGCCCCTTGGAGCTGGCACACAGTAGGCATTTAATAAATGTATGTTGGGTGAATGGATGGCGACGTGCTCCTGGGGCAAAGGCCCGCTCACACAGAATGTACCCGAATAGGATTCCCGAGCTTGCCTGTGGAGCAGCGGGGGGCTGAGAGCCTGGGCCTGGGGCCCAGGAGCCTGGAGGAACAGGTTGCCTGTTTGACTTTAGGGAGCTGCTGCCACCTCTCCCTACCACCTCTCCATCCGGGCCTGCAGCAGCATGAGAACTGTATAGTCTCAGTACCCAGTGACCCAAGAAGTGCAATTAACTTGAAATTAGTTGGCATAATTAATTAGACGGGTAAATAGCTCCCTGTCAACACCAATCAATCCATTCTGCATGTAATCAGCTCAGCCGAGGCAGGCGAGGCACGGAGGCAGCTGCTCCTTCTGTTGGCGGGCAAGGGCAGGGGTGGGAGTGAAAATGGGACAGGATATCCAGCCTGGCATGCTCAATCCCACCCACAGGTCCTTTTACAGTTGCTTTTCACCGGAGCAGCCTCTCCCGGGCTGGGCTCAGCGATTCCAGCAAAACCACAGCTTCGCTGCCAGGGGTCCTCAGCGGCATGGTCCCTCGGCCTTCTCCAGCTTCCTCCTTTCAAGTTCCCAGCTCAAGATTTCTGGTGTGCATAAAAACCCATAAACATGCGTAAAAACTGTGGGAGCTCCCAGTTTGGGACTAGTAAATTTGCAGATGCTTTTCTCAAGTTAAGGTAGAGCTAAGTGAGTAACATTTACCCTTTTTAGAGTTCAGCTCTCTGAGTTTGGAGAAATGCATACAGTCATGTAACCACACCACAGCTAAGATCTAGAACATTTCTATCCCCTACACTCTCCTGCTGCTTACTCCCATCGCCCAGCAACCATGAATGCATGATCTCTCCTGAAAGTTTCACCTATTCTAGAATGTTCTATAAATGGAATCATAAGCGTGAACTTTTTGAGTTCCCTTTTGCTTAGCAGAATGCACTTAGGATTGATCCATATTGTGATGTGTGTCAGTGGTTAGCTACTTTTCATGGCTGAGTAGTGTCTTATAATAACACAAATGTATCAGATTATCTGTTTCCCAGTTGAAGGACACGGGGTTGTTTCCAGTTTTGAGTGTTTATGAACAAAGCCACTATAAATATTCACATATAAACTTTTATATGAACACAAGTTTTCACTTCACTTGAATAGATTCCTAGGGGGGAGTCTGCTGGGTCTTAAGCCAGGTGTGTTGATAACTTCATAAGAAACTGCCAACTGTCTCCTAAAATCCTGTACCATTTTTCATCCCACCAGCAACACATGAGACTTCCAGGAGCTTCGCATCTTTGCCAGGGCATAGACATCAAAAAACAGTATTACCCATTGCTGCGGACAGCAGGTCCGGCTGGAAAATTTTCAGGGCCCCATGCAAAATGAAAACACGGGCCCCATGATCAAAACAAAAGGAAAAAAGTGCCATTAATGGTATTAAAATAGAAAGCTTTTTCCTTTCTACTGTAGTCTTTCTCTCAAGTTCCCATGCTAGTTGGTTTTTTTTTTTCCCACTTACTATTCCATGTTTTGAGTAAAGAAACATTAAAATTCAAAATTATTAGCATGAATCTTACCATTCATCTTTATATTGTGCAATGCTATTTCAAATGCAAATGGGAGCGCATTGAACCTGTCTGTAGGATCACAGAAATTACATAATTCCTATTTCGTTCATACATGCATATGTATTTTGTTTTTTCCAGAAAGTAGAAATGCTGCACAAAACGAGCTCCCCTGTTTTTATTTCACTTTTTACTACGTACGTGTTCTACCAACACTCTACCTCTGGCTCACCGGTGACAAAGAAGTATCTTCTCTCTCTCCCCTTCAGTGAGCACTGGTAGAACTCCTTGGTTGTTTAACACAGTTGTCCTTTCCTGCATTCAAAGCAAATTCCGGTTCCAACAGGAAGCGTGACCTCTCGGGTCTGCCCTCCCCGCGCCCCCCCCACCCACCGTCCCAGATGTCAGGGACTGACCTCGTCTTTGTGGGGAGTGTCACCACCTCCCCACGCACCATGGGCCCACCGGAGCTCTGAGGTCACGGACACTGTGAATGTCTGTGCTGGAAGGTCACCTGGGAGCTGCAGACGGGCTCCGTGCCTGCGTCTCATGTGCTCACACTGCCATTGGGCCTCACTTACAAACCCCAAGTTCAATGATCAAAATCATTCCGAATTTCAAGATGGTGATAGCAGAGCCTTCAACCGAGCATAAAGGGCCCTTGTGAGCCCCGGGCCTCTGTGACCAACCACACAGGTTGCCTGGAGAAAGGAGTTCTTTCCTGTGCTTGTCATTTGTGATTCCAAATTAAAATACTTTTATTTATTTACTTTTTAAAGATTTTATTTATTTATTTGACAGACAGAGATCACAAGTAGGCAGAGAGGCAGGCAGAGAGAGAGGGGGAAGCAGGCTCCCTGCTGAACAGAGAGCCCAATGAGGGGCTCGATCCCAGGATCCTGGGATCATGACCTGAGCCGAAGGCAGAGGCTTTAACCCACTGAGCCACCCAGGCGCCCCTCAAATTGAAATACTTTTATAATATTGAAAAAAATTTTTATCCCACAGATCTGAGCTCATGACATTGTTTGGGGTGTTGTTCCTTAGGTAATTCACTTAAGCTTTGTCTCTCTGCCAGCATTGTTCCTTTTTCTAGAATGAGGAACACAGCTTCTGTTCTTACATTACAGCACAGCTCCTGGCCTGGCCAGGGCACCCATGGGTGCTGAGGAACTTCTAGTTGGTTTTCAGAGAAACCCACTGCAGGATGGGGCCAGAGCACTGAGGTTCCCCCCCACTACCCCCACCACACACAGCAGGGAGTGGCTAGGGTAGGAAGGTTGAACCTATCGGCTGGTGAAGGAAGGAATGTGTAAGTAGGTCAACCCAGCAGCGTCCAACAACTTAGAAATGATTCTCAGGAATTTCATAGAGCTCCTGGTACAGGTCAGCAAGTGGTCAGAACCTGCCCAAGGTAGGTGTGGGTCATCAGAGGGACCCTCCCTCCAAGCCCTACGGGGGAACTCTTCCTCTGCAGGACCCCACCCTGTCTCCTTGCTTTGGAAAATAATTCCATTGGCTCTGCCTTTTGTTTCGTGAATATTACGTGTTCCTTTTAAACATTTGTGGAAAACACAGGTAAACGAAAATAAATAAAATGCATTAAAATGAAAAAATAAGAAAACAAACCAACACCCTATCTTCCACAGCCACACCCGTGGCATCATAATTTTTAACATTTGTTGTGCGTTGGGGCAACAGTGTTGATGGGATCTCTCGGGACCCACGGCAACTTCCCTTTAGGGCATGCCCCCCGCCCCCCGCCTGCCCCCCGTGGCACGAAGGAGTGAGGCTCCAGGTGTCAGGGGTGGAAAGCGGTGGGAAAAGGGTTTCCACTGGAACCATCCCCGGTGGGGCAGGGCCTCATCCTGGGCTTGTCCTCTCTGGCATCCGAGCATGATTCTCTAGCCCTCCTGGAAACTCGGCCATGAACGAATCCTCTGCAACAAATCCCCTTCTGCTCAGCCACCTAGAGTGGGTCCTGTTGTCTGCGATGAAGACCTCCCTCCCCGGGCCTCAGCTTCTCTCTTCCCACCCTCCTTCATAGCCCTCACAGGAAAATGCAATCACCTTGTTTGTGGATTCATTTACCTACTTAATAGCTCTCTCTCTCTCTCTTTTTTAAAGATTTTATTTATTTGCTTATGTATGTATTTATTCATTTGGCGTGGGAGGAGCACAGGGAGAGGGACCCGCAGACTCCCCACTGAACACGGAGCCCGAGGACCTGGGGCTGGATGCGGGCTCAGTTCGGGGCTCTACCTCACGACCCTGAGATCAGAATCCTGAGCTGAAATCAAGAGTTGGATGCTTAACCGACTGAGCCACCCAGGGGCCCCTACTTCATATCGCTTAATGAGGGAGGAAGCTCATGGACCACTTTGATCCCAGGGCCTCTTACCAGCCGTTGGTAAGTATTCGCCGAGTGAAATATTTGGTCCTTTCCAGCAGCGCTTAGCTTGCCCCAGAGTGAACATAGTAGCACCAGCCACTTCTGTGGGTCAAGTCGGGGGTATTCTTCCTACATGTATGCCCTCCCTGCCAACACTTGCTGACTGCCTCTTTCACAGAGAAAAGCAGTGTTCTAGAAGATTCCGGCTTCCCTTCAATGAGCAAAGACCCGCTCTGTGATGAGTGTGTGCATGTCTGTGTTAAGACCGTTTCTCTGAATAGAAAGACCCACAGACTCAGACGTAGATCATTGATTCCTCAAACACTGACCACATGTCTACCATGTCTTTTTTTTCCTTAAAGATTTTATTTCTTTATTTGACAGAAAGAGATCACAAGTAGGCAGAGAGGCAGGCAGAGAGAGAGGAGGAGGCAGGCTCCCAGCTCGATCCCAGGATCCCGAGATCATGACCTGAGCCGAAGGCAGAGGCTTAACCCACTGAGCCACCCAGGAGCCCTATCATGTCTTTCTGTCTGTATGAAGAGCAGGAGGAAGCCTGGACCTCCAAGTCCACTTTGTAATCAGACTTTCTCCCTTTGGCTATCAGACTGTCACCTAAATTAGTTGGAGCCTCTAAGCCTTAAATTAGGATCCAGATGACACAACTTTGCCACGAGGTAGTTGTGCAATTTCAGGCTCAAAAGCTATGTTTGAAATCCAGGTGCGGGCGTAGATTTTAGTGACACGATTTGAAAGCATTAGTATTTAAGGAGCCCGGGCCCTGCCTGGATGCCTGGCCACTGCAGGTAGGAACCATGACGCCCATTAGCCCTGTGACGAAGGGGGTCTCATGCCTCTGTGTCTCAACACCAGTTGGGGTGCCAGGAAGCACCCTGGGACCCCTGTCCCTGCCGTTGTGTCTGTTGGATCCGTAGGCAAACCCCCTGTCCTGATCTAGGTGTGACCCACCTGCTGGGAGCCCCACGGGGCTGCTGGGACCACACCCTTCCCCACCTGTCTCATGGAGGGCGGGGGCGGGTGGAGCAGGAGGGCCCTGAGAAGTGAGAGCTGTCACCCTTTCCTGTCCTCCGGCTAGGGGACCTCGCCATCCTCCTCACCTCATATGTGAGGAGCGGCCAGTGGATCTTGGAGTCCACTCCTGGCCAGGCCCCGGAAAGACCACTTGGCTATTAAATCTCATCCTGCCCCCGTTTGGAACTAATAAACAGGTCTCTCATGAGACTAAAAGTTGGGGATGTAGAAATGATCCAGCCGGAGTCCCTGCCCTCCCGGAAAGACAAGTAATTACTGTAGGATGTGAGACGCGTCCCCCCATCAGCAAACCCTGGAGGGCCCACCCCGTGCTCTGCTCGGCCTACAGCAGAGCCTGTCGTGGAGGTGCTGAAAGTCCACCGGAAAGACAGCAAAGGAGAAGTCACGACATCAAATTAGGATGAGCATTAAGGTCAAGGGAGCCAAGAGAAGGCAGACCAGAGAGGCCTGACCTAGCCCAGGGGTCAGGAGGCCTCTCTCGGGTCACAGCCAAGTGCAGGGGGCCACCAGCAGGATGATAGGAATCAGCTGGGGGAGAGGGTAGGGAATGGGCACCCAGGTCCCACAGAGGTTGTGTGGAGGGTGATAAGGGGAGGGGACAGAGGAACTCCAAAGCTCAGGCCACTGGGGGCACAGGAGGACTTCCACAGGGGAAAGTCTGAGGAAAACCCTCCTCCGGCCCCACATTCCGGCCTCGTTCAGCCTCCCCTCCAGCTGCCCAGCTGGTTGTGCCTTCGCTCCTGGCTTGTCACAGTCAGAATAATGAAATGAGACACGAGGGCCTGCAGCCAGCTACTGAGTTCTGGCTGGGAAGGGGCCAGGCCTGGAAGTCTCTGCTGCTTCCCCAGAGTGCCACAGGCGAACTTACCATAAATGGCGGCATTCTCCCCAGCGTCCTTCCTTCCCTGATAGCCTTTCCTCTCACTCAGCCTCCTATATGGCGCTATGTATATATGTATATATATACATATATACGAAATTTTAAATTTAATTTTTTAAAAAGATTTTTATTTATTTATTTGACAGAGAGAGACAAGAGGGAACACAAGCAGGGGGAGTGGGAGAGGAAGAAGCAGGCTTCCCGCCGAGCAGGGAGCCCGATTCGGGGATTCGATCCCAGGACCCTGGGATCATGACCTGAGCAGAAAACAGTCGCTTAATGACTGAGTCACCCAGGTGCCCCTATTTTATTTTATTTTCAAAGCAGAGAGGGCTGGAAAGGAGATGAGACTCACAGTGAGCATGGGCCCTGGAAGCCGCTCACCCTGGCCTCCTTCTGACTGGAGCAAGTGACAGGAGAGCTGTTTGAGGAAAGAGAGGCCGTGGGCTGTGGTCAGGTCAGAGGCGGCTCACCATGTGCTTGTGACCCTGCCAAATGGAGTCAGCAGCCCGCGGGTGGGATGGAAGTGCAGGGAGAGGTCAGCGTGAGAAGAGAAGTCCCAGCTCCTAACAGCCGGGAGCGCCCTGGTGCAGACAGATCCTGGAGCTTCCGGTCTTCACCCTCAGGTAAATGAAAAATTCCGGAAAATTCTTGATGTGCTCCCTTGGGAGAGACACAGCAAATCCACCGGAACCCAGGACGGAACGAGGTGGCTGTCCACAAGCTCCTCGGACGTCACCTGTCAAACACACGCACGAGAATGTTCATTCCGGCAGCTGTGACTGATGGGCGAGGATGAGATGTTCCAGAATCCGAAGACTAGAGCAGCTGGGGCTGCCATCACAAAGAACCACAGGCGGGGTGGCTGGGACAACAGACACTGCGTCTGTCACAGTTCTGGAGGCCGGAAGTCTGAGGCCAAGGTGTGGGCAGGGCGTTTCTCGGAGGCCTCTCTCCCTGGCTTGTCGATGGCCATCTTCTCCCTGTGCCCTCACATGGTCTCCCCCTTGCGTGTGTCCAGCCTGATCTCCCCTTCTCGGGGACACTCTGCTATGGTTACAAAGAAGAGGAAGATCTATCCGTGTTGGCAGAAAAAATAGTTCCAGGCTTGCCCTTAGTCACAGAATAATAGGACACTGATATGGTTGGTCGCCCTCCGGAGAGGGAAAGGGTTGGGCCCCAGGGTGCGACGAGGGGGATTTTCTTTACTTGTGTACAGACTGGATCACTGCTCTCCCCGCCTCACCCCGTCCCTTGCCCTGGCTTTGCAACTCTCCCACTGCGGGCCGAGTCTCTTTCCCTACCCCATGGACGTTGAACTTGGCCAGGGGCCTTGGTTGGCCCAGTGGAATTTTGATGGATGTACCCAGAGCAGAGGCTTTAACTGTGCCTGTTTGGCATAGCTTCGCCTCCCGGGCTGCCATGACCCTCGGTGAGAAGAATTTAGGCTAGAAATGGCTGATCCCAGGAGAAAGTGGAGACAACCATGAGTAGAGGTGAATTCAACCTCAGCCTGGAGCTAGCAGCCCACACACCCATGAGCAAGAAAAATACATGCTTACCTTGAAAGCATTATGCTGAGCACCGTAAGCCAGACCCAAAGGGACAAATGTACGATTCCATGTATGTGAACGTTGGGAATAGGCAAATCCATAGATAGTAGATTAGAGGCTATGGGGAGGGGGAGGTGGGGAGGGGGAAAGGAGCTGTTGCTTAATGGGTACAGTTTCTGCTTGGCGTGAGGCAAAGGTTCTGGAAACTGATAGTTAAGATGATTGCCTGAGGGGCACCTGGGTGGCTCAGATGGTTGTGTCTGCCTTCGGCTTGGGTCATGATCCCGGGGTCCTGGGATCGGATCCCACATTGGGCTCCCTGCTCAGTGGGGAGCCTGCTTCTCCCTCTCTCTGTCTCTCATGAATAAATAACATCTTTAAAAAAAAAAAAAAAGATGATTTCCTGACATCGTAAATGAACCTAGTGCCCCTGAATTACATACTGCGAATGGTTGATATGGTGTATTTTGTGTAATATCTGTCACCACAATTTAAAAAATAATGTAAAAGAGCAAAACCATTGGATTTAACACACTGGGTCATGAATTGGTATCATGTGTGAATGGCATTTCAGTACAATTATTTTTAAAAATGATAAATACATACTTGGGGGCACCTGGTTGGCTCAGTGGGTTAAGGCCTCTGCCTTCAGCGCAGGTCATGATCCCAGGGTTCTGAGATTGAGCCCAGCATCGGGCTCTCTGCTCGGCAGGGAGTCTGCTTCCCTTCCTCTCTCTCTGCCTGTTTCTCTGCCCACTTGTGATCTCTCTCTCTCTGTCAAATAAATAAATCTTAAAAAAAAAAAGAAAGAAGAAAAATACATACTTGCTGTTTAAGCCATTGGGTGTTAAATGGCTTATTGTTAAATGCTGTGAAAGCAGCACGAGTCTGGCAATTTTTGATGGAGAGGATATGTATGTGCATAGGTTTTCTATACCGAGCACGTATTATTTCTATAATACAAAAGATGCAAAATCAGCATGTATTGGGTTCCCTCTAAACAGGCCCCTCTTTCTTGTTTTCCTGCCTGGTGGTGGCACCAGGATGTTTCTGGACATTATTCATCCTGATTTGGAGTGACTCTTGGTTTCTCTCTTTGTCCTTGGCTGTTAACCAGATCCAAGTCCTGGCTGTTCCTGGAGAACTTGTCTCTGTTGGCTCCTTAGTCTCCAGAGCCGTCTCCTGGGACCTGCTCTCACTGCCCTGAGTCTGGATCGTCTCTCTGCTTCCCCGCCGGGTGGCCTCCCTGCCTGGGTCCATCCAGGCTGTGGGAGAGCAGTAATTCGCAACACACTCAAGCACGCAAATGTTCCACACTGGAAAATGAGTTTACAACAGCCTCTACTTCCTGTCAGTACCCCCAGGGTCGTATGAAGAGGTCCTAAAATTGACCAGCTGGAAGGGGGGCAAGCCACTGTTCCTTCCGCATCTGCCATTTCCATCCCTTCTTCCTCCACTTTTAGGATCCTACTACTAGGCGGGTATGGAAACCTCTAGAACCACCAGTAAGGGGAATGTTCCATGCAACATCACTTAGAAGCTGAGAAAGCTAAAGATTCTTATGATGAATTATTGTGGCTTCCAATTCAAAACAGAAAGAGGACCAACCACACTGCTAGATGGATGAAAATTAATTTTGAAGTGCTTTTTAGGCTAGAACTTGAAACATGCTGAAGGAATTGAGTTCTGATGCTGAAGCAAAACTGTCTTTGCCTTTTTTTCTTCTTTATGTGAACAGTTTCTCGACTTTCATGTTTGTAAATATGAAAAATAGGAATAAAACCAATGTTGAACCCCATCTTATTCTAGCAAAAAGTTATAGTCCTATATGAACAATATAGGATTAGAACATTGCATCCAGGGTCGCCTGCGGGGCTCAGTTGGTTAAGCGTCTGCCTTTGGTTCATGTCATGATCCCATGGTCTTGGGATTGAGTCCCTATGGGCTCCCTGCTCAGCCTTGAGTCTTCTTCTGCCCCTCCCCCTCACTTGTGCTTGCTCGAGCTCTCTCTCAAAAATTTAAATAAATAGATTTATTTCTCCCTCTGCCCCTCCCCTGAACGTGGATGTCCTCTCTCTCTCTGAAGGAAAAAAAAAAAAAGAATCTTGCATCCATGTCTTGGATATTTGTTTTGGATAAAATTTTATATTTTTTAATTTAAAAATTATGCTTCACATCTATATATTTATGAGTTTTGATTCATTGAGTACTAATAAAAATAACAACATGTCAACTTAGAAGGAAAGTTTGGCCCTTAGAGCCTTGTGATCATGGCAAACAAGAAGATTCCCATTTATGTACATATTTTTGTCGCTGAGAGGCACGTTAGGGTGATCAATAATCATTCAAACATAGAACATGTATTCTATGTGGGCAAAACTCTGCCAAGGAGGGAGTAGAATGGAAATAGGAGTTCAGAAAGGGAAATAAATGTAAACTTATCATGCATTAAAACGGAGCTTGTTCAAATGTATTTAAAATAGATGAGGGGGGCGCCTGGGTGGCTCAGTGGGTTAAAGCCTCTGCCTTCCGCTCGGTCATGATCCCAGGGTCCTGGGATTGAGCCTCCCTTGTACCCTACTCCCTGCTCTCCCCCACCCCAACACTGTGTTTCTCAAATAAACTTTTAAAAAATGTTTTTAAAAAATAGATAGTGGTTTGTATGGAATCCACAGGATGCTTTTATTTCATCGGATGCATGTTTAAAAAATCACGGTTTTATTTTTAGAAAATCCGCATTTCCTGGAAATCGCATCTTTTTAACTGAACTTACAATGAGAAAGTTTAGGAATCAACGTTATTCAAGGGCGTGCCTAGATGTTTCAGAATTATTTTAGGGGGTGCACGTGAGAAACACGTTGGCCAGTTGTTGCTGGGGGTGAGGGGAGGCTGGAGAGAGGCCGAGCGTCGTTTCACTCGCGTGGGGTCCTGCCTCCCCTGCAACTAGCGGTACCAACTTCAGCAGGTCCCCTCCTCGGGTAAGTGAAGGACAGGGGCGGTACCGAGCCCTCCCGGCTGTTCCCGGGGTAGATGAGTGGCCACAGAGGAAGTGTTCAGCTGGGAGGGAACAGCGCCTGCATCCACGCGAGTGGGGGGGGGGTAGTGGGGAAGGAAGCGGATGCGGAAGGAAATGGGGATCAGATTTTTGCAGAGGGGGTGACGTTTTAGCTGAAGAAAGGCAAGGAAGAGACCCCTGTCCCAGACAAGGTGTTTGACGGTGGAAAAGGCACGCCCGGCCTCGAGAACAGCCCGTCCGAAGGGCCGAGAGGTGGAAAGGGCTTGTCTGGGGCTCCGCCGCGCTGACGCCACTTGAGGCCCTGCGGGTCCCCGGCCATCATCTGTCATCACCAGCCAGGCCGCGGGTCTGTGTCCGCGACCCTGGTGGGCAGGGGACACGGACCACGCCTTCCTCCAGACGCAGTCGGGACACAGGCAGTCAAGGGTTCCCTGGGCGGCATCCAAGGGCGGCGGGGTCGGGGGTGGGCGTTGGCTCCCGCCCAGGGTCTGCGGGCCGCGGGCCTCATGCAGGCAGGGAGCAAGCAGGTGTGGGCATCCCAGCTCGCGCTCGCTCAGAAAAGTCTTTGAAAACTTGTGGCACACGTGTTTAAAACATGGAGATGTTTTATTTAGTGGAACATGGGCCCGCTCCTCCCCCCGACCCTGCACGGCCCCCCGCCCCCCTGTGGTCTGCTCCCATCAGGAGGTTTGGATGACGGTGATGCGGTCCCGCGTGCCACCGCCCGGGGGCCCAGCGCGCGGTCGTGGCGCAGCGTCCCGAGCCTGACCAAAGGGCCGCGCCCCTCCTTCCCCGCGTCCGCTCCCCTCCCCGCCGCCCTTGTTCCCGCGCTGCGGGCCCAGGGAAACTCTAGAGCCAAACGGACGGGCCCGCCTTCCTTCTCCCGCCTTCCAGCTCAGGACAAACCCACGCGCCTGGGTGACCGCGGGGACCGCGGGGCAAAGCGCCCCCTGGCGGCCGTCCGGGTTAGACCGCGCAGGGGGCCCAGCGCAGAGCTGCCCCTCGCTTTCTCTTCTCCCTCCTTCCCCTTCTCTTCACCTTCCCCTTCTCCCTCTCCTTCATCTTCACTCTCCCCTCCTCCCTCTCCTCCGCCTTCCTTTCCTCTGGTCCCTTCTTCTCCGCGTTTCCTCCCCTCTGCTTCCTTCCTTCTCCCCCTTCCCTTGTTCCTGCAGTTTGGGGTCTTTTAGGTTGATTGATTCAAAATTTTAAATAGGTAATAGATGAACATTGTTCAAATATCTTATTTTTGACTTTTCAAAGGTATACTGTGAGAAGTCTTCATCCGTCGGAAGAGCATCCGACAAATCCCCAAACTGAGGGTCAATCTATAAAATATCCGACCATCCTCCTCAAAGCTGTCAAGGTCATCAAAAACAAGGCAAGTCTGAGAAACTAACCCAGCCTGGAGCAGCCTAAGGAGGCATGACCATTAAACATTCCCCAAAGGACCTTTGGGGAAAATTAAGGAAATCTGAATCAGGAGGGACTCCGGGCAATAATATATCAGCACTGGTTCATTAATTGTAGCCAACATACCACAATAAATGTCAGGTGCTAGTAATAGGGGAAACTGGGGGTGGTCTTTATGGGAACTCTACTATCTACGATTTCTCTGTAAATCTAAAACTTAACATAATAGTTCACTTTTTTGAAAGTCTTCATCCCATCCTTGCCTTCAACCATACAATTTCCACCTCCCCCAGTATGTATTAATCATTGATCTTGGTTGTCTGTGTGTCTTTTCAGAGACTGAACGTGCAAACACTAGCAACTATGAATACTCTTGCCCCCCTTCATACAGTAATGGGAGCGCACCCCACACCCGGTTCTGCCTTGCTTTCTTCACTCGTTTCATATCAGGCATGGAGCCTCCCCTGTTCTTTTTTTCATTCTGGACGGACCCTCATTCCTCTGGCCAGTTCCCTGTTCATGGACTTGGGCGCTTTCCAAGTTTTTGCAGTTCTAACACGACTTGAGGGCATAACCCTGGAGGGGCAAGTTTACCGGTTGGCCTGCGCGGATCCGGAGAGAGTCATTTGTAGCTGTGGTAGACAGGGACCCGATAAAGGTTCCTATGAGTGTGTGTGTGTTAGGGGCTTCCCTCTCCGGCCCCTCTGCCCCATCCTTCACCGTCCTGCACCCGCAGGCTGTCCTGGGGCCCCAGTGACCGCCCCTGGAGCATAGCCCCTGTGAGGTACCCCCTACCCCTGCCTCCCCGGGACCGTGGGTGGGAGGACTGAGTGATCAGTGGGGTTTCCACTGGGGACCGTGAGGGTGGGGGAAACTCCCCAAGGATCGCCTGCTCCACCCCGCGTCTCCTCCTAAGGAGACTTGAAGGTGCCCTTAGGAGTCGTGCCCCCCCCTTCCCGTCACCCCAGCCTCACCTGCCCAGGAGCTCGCCCTGTCTTTCCCCCTGTGGGTCACGCTGACCTCCCCGTCCAGGGGTCTTTCTCCAGTATAGAGATCTGTCACCCACCCCACCTCTGACTTTCTCTCCCCCAACTCCCAGAAGTTCTGGTGCCGGCTCTGAAGATGATAATGGCATTTTCCCCTCCTCCTTACACTCATTGCCATTCGTTCCCTTCCACATCCCACCGTAGCTCCCCAGTTCTGGGTGATTTAAACAACTCCTCCCGCAACATTTTATAATGACAAATTTCAGGAAAATAGAAAACGTTGAAAGACTTGTGCAGTGCGCGACAGTGTGGCCCCCGCCTGGATCGACGTGAACATCTCAGTGCTCCTGCAGTCTCCTCGGAGTCTCTACCTCGCTGTCCTCGAGGCCCGCGGGCCAGCAAACTGCTCGCTTCTTAAAAGCACCCGAAGCTTGGCAATGGTCAGGACGCCCCCCCAAAGCCCTTCTGCAAACCTGTCGCTGGCTGGAGTTCACTCTTAATTTACGTTTTTGAAGGTAAAATTGACATACAAAGAAATACACAGATGTTAAGGGAGCTGTGATGTGGCTGATTTTAGATGGTACGTGGAAGAGTGTTTCCTAGTTTAATAGTAATGTATTTATTTTAACCTGTGTTGAAAACAAACCAACCCACCCATTTTCCATGCGTGGTAGTGACGTAGTTTCCCTTAACAATGAAGGTAGTTAATGAGCTGATGTAAAGGACTGGGGGTTGGGGGAAGGAAGGGGGTGGGGGCTTCCAAGGTGCTGAGGCTGTTTCCCGAGCTGCTGTCGCTTCGGAGAGTGGCCTTGGCCGGCGAGCTCCGGACCGCGGGCAAACCTGGGGCGCCGGGAGGGAACGGCCCCGGCTGGATCCGGGGTCGGCGGTGGGGCCGGAAAGGCGCGCGCGCGCGCGCGCGCGCGCGTGTGTGTGTGTGTGTGTGTGTGTGTGTGTTGTCTTTCTTTTTTCTTCCTTTCCTTTCCTTTCCTTTCCTTTCCTTTCCTTTCCTTTCCTTTCTTTCCTTTTCTTTTCTTTTCCTTTCCTTTCTTTTCTTTTCTCTTCTTTTCTTTTCTTTCTTTTCTTTCCTCCCTCCCTTCCTTCCTTTTTCTTCTCTCTCTCCCTCTCTCTCTCTCTCTCTCTTTTTTTTTTTGGATGTGTGTGTTTTCAAATCATTATGCACCTGCGCCTCCACTCCAGCTCTTGGAGGCTGGGGATGTCCCTGTGAACACAGCACCCAGCACAGGGCCGGGAATACAGTAGGTGCCCAGTGAGTGTTTCACGAGATCCCGAGTAAGCAAACGCTTTGAACGCGACGCTTTGAACGCACTATTTAAAAAACAAGACAGTACAGAAGCAGGAAGAATGCCACTTCTCCGTGTCCTCTCTACTCAGCCCAGGGGTGTCAAGCAAACCCCAGTGTTTGTTGATTGACAGTCCAGCAAGCAGAGGAAGACTCGAGAGCCGGCGGGGGGTTGTCTGTGCCCGCGTTGGCGCTCGCGTCCGGGAGTCTAGGGCAGACAGAAATGAAGCCGCAGTTCCTCGTCTGAGCATGCGCACCGGGCCCCGGCACTAGCTTCATTATTCTCCGGCGGAGCGACTGGAGTAGGTGCCTCGTTAGCGCAGTAGGTAGCGCGTCAGTCTCATAATCTGAAGGTCGTGAGTTCGATCCTCACACGGGGCACAATACTTTTGTTGGCTCTACGTCTCCACTACAGCCCGAACGACGGATTTTATTTGCCCGCGGGTGCACGGGGAGACCCCGGCGACGGCGCTTATTCCGCAGAGGTATCTCCGGTGCGACGCTGGGCTCGCCTCGCCTGCCCGAAAAACCGGTCCTCGCACGCTGTCAAGTCTCCCTTCTCTGGTCCGGGCCCGGGACTGAGGACTGGAAGGCAGGCCGAGGCACGACGACAGGGGGACACACGCGGGACACTGGCCGCGACCCCGTAAGCCGCTGACAAAGAACCGCAGCTTCCCCAGCGCGCAGTACCCCTGCCACCCCGCCCTCCCGGGTCGCTCCGCCCTGGCCCCGGAGGCCCGGCCGTCGCGGGCGGCCAGGCGGCGGCGGGCACTGAGCACCACCGGGCAGCGTGGGCCTGCGGCGCTGGGAGGCGGCGGGGCCCGAGGGGGCAGGGGGTGGGGGAGGGGCGGGGGCGGGGTGGGGTGGGGCGGGGTGGGGAGCGCTCTCAGCAGGGGCTGCAGACCGCTGCCGGGCGGGGCGGGACCGGGGGCCCTGCTGCCCCTGCGGCCGAAGCAGGTGCACCGGCCACTGCGGTGGTCCCCGACGGTTCCTGGACGGCAAACCCGATGGCGACGTGCTCGCCGTGATCGCCCCTGCATCCTGCAGCCTTCCGATGGCGGCACTGATCTCTGCAATTCCCCCGGCGCGTGCGAGAGTACTTCCACTGTCCTGATGGGGAGCACCTTCCAGAGGCTCTCCCTGCCTTCTTTTTGCCCTAAGGTCCCTTCCTCAACGAGTCGTGGTGCCAGCGCGGAGATCCTGCCGTCTGTCAGCCAGGCTGGGTCCGATGATGGTTCAGGTACTCGGGAAGCAACCACAGCCGGCTCCACGCACCCCTGCCTCCGCTGTGACTCCAGCTCGGCCCCAAACCCCACCACCTGCCACCGTTAGCCCTGACTTGGGGGGACACGGGAATTAGTGCCGATTTAGAGCCAATGTCTCGGAGCCCCTGGAAGGGCTGGGTCCAGTCCCTCAGGTAAACGGCAACAGGTCCCTTTGGGAAGACTTGGGGGTTATTTATAGCATAATACGTGGCACTCGATGTTGCAGGATCCTTCGGGGCGGGGGTGTCGGGGAGCAGGGGGGCCTGGCCTTGCCGTGGGTCAGGAGGCTTTGGATCTGGAAATAAGTTTAGGTCTGGAAAGGGCGACAGGCATGGCTCTCCACTGTGGTGACTCAAGGCAGGTTTTCAGCCCCCAGATCCGGACGCTTTCCTGTTACCTGCATCGAGCCACATTTTAGGAGAGGCCAACTCCTTCGTTCTTAGGGACAGCATAATCCAAGACCAACAGCCCCGGACCCCGACTACTACTGCTTCTCCTCTGCCCACCCCTCCGAATGGTTCGTCCTCCGAATGGCTACGGGACCCCATCAACTCCCCTGAAATCAGGGAGCCTGTCAGCAGGGGCATCTGGCGCTGTCTCACCCACAGAACCACCACCCAGCTTTTCAAGGTGGCAGATCCTTTCTGCACTCGGTCCTTCTGGAAGGGAGCATCCTCCTGGCTGAGCCCAGGAGCGGCAAGTTCCTACGTGGTCCATCCACGCCTGCGTTCCTACCTTCCTAAGCTTCTGGATACCTTCCTCTACATCATGCCAGGCAACCTTTGGCGTCTGAACCCGATTATAAAGACACCCAGGCTGCGTCCACATTTCTGTGTCAGCAGGGTAAACTGAGAGTGACCCACGGGGCTCCTGGAGCCCTTCCCCGGGGCGTAGGATGCCAAACTGGCAGTAGGGGGCGCCGGAGGACGGCCCAGGAGGAATGGGCCTTCTCTTCCTCCTTCCCAAGGTGCTGTTTTGCTCCTCTGGCTCCTGCTTCCCTGTGGGTCAGCGGGAGTGTGTGGGGACAGCCAGTGCTACTGCCCCAGCTGTGGGCCCAGAGTGCACAGTCTCGTAGTGACTCCACGGCCTCTGCCGATGACCGCGTTGTCACAATCCTCCCATCACAGGGAACGTTCCAGGTCAGAGGCCAGCGGCAACACCACACCCACTCTGGGCACCTGCCTTCCAGCCTTGTTTTGCCCCCCTGGGGCCCACAAAGCGGTTTCCCATGGCCCTGTGACCGGGACAGTGCAGAGCCACCCTGACCACACTAAGGGGCGGGCTGTGCTGCCTCCCCATGCCCTTCCACCCCGCAGCCTCGGATTGCCTGTGCCTGGGACACTGACCAACACTGACCCACTGGCTCTGGCCTGGGCCATCCATAGAACTTCTCCCACCAGGGCTGAACCTGAGCCTTGCAGAGGGCGGGGCCTCCTTTCCCAGTCTGTTCTTTGCTCTCCCTCCGTCCCAGGGGCCCTGTAGAATGTTTTTTACATCTTTAACTTCCTCTCCCATCACAGTTTAGTAAACTCATTTAGTACTTGAAGCTTTTCCTGTTCAAACCGACGTGTGGTTTGTCTCCTGACTGGGCCTAGACCTGAACCCCAGCAGCTGTGCCGAGTTCATTCCTGCTAGCAAATGAGGCCATTGGTGGCACTTGTCACCACTGCTGCTGTACTGGTCAATACGGAATCACTATGGAAAGCCTTTAGCAAATGCTCAACTCTTGCTCCAAATCAGAGAATTCATACTGGAGAAAAACCATATGAATGTAATAAATCTGAAAAGGCCTAAACCAAGTTAATTTATTCAACACCACTGAATTCATACTGGACAGAAACTGAAGTGTAGCCAATGTGGAGAATCCAGCTGAAGCCCCAGATTTATCCAACATGGATCACTTCATACCAGAGAAAAACCTTATGGATGTAATAAATATGAAAAGGCCTTTAGGAACCGCTCTGCTTTAACAAGCTCAAGGGAGTACTTGAGAGAAACTTCTAGAAGATATCTGGAGTGGGAAGAAATTTTAGATAAGCTCAACCTTTCTTCAAGTCCCAGAGAATTTAGATTATGAAGACATTGGGGTTAAGTTGAAGATAGTCAAGCAGCAGGCAGAGAGCATCAGAAATGTAGTTCAGGAATTATGTGTGATACCATCTGAAAATGCCAACCAAGCACGTATGACGGGAGATTCAGCCCAATGTCTGAAATCTGCGACGGCAGTGACGTGATCAAGGTTGTTCCTGGGAGAACTAGTCAGAGAAGACTGAAGGAATTCATAGGAAGAGCTTCATCTGGTTGATAGTATGTGCAACTGTCACTGGGTAAGTGGAAACTTTTATTTTACTTATTTTTTTTTAGAGATTTTATTTGACAGAGATCACAAGTAGGCAGAGAGGCAGGTGGGGGCGGGGGGCGGGGGGGGTGGGAGGGGCAGGAAGCAGGCTCCCCGCTGAGCTGAGAGCCCAATGCTGATACTGCTGGGCTCGATCCCCTGGGATCATGACCTGAGCCGAAGGCAGAGGCTTCAACCCACTGAGCCACTCAGGTGCCCCAAATGGAAACTCTTAAAAAATGAAATACTGCGGGACACCTGGGTGGCTCAGTGGGTTAAAGCCTCTGCCTTCGGCTCAGATCATGATCCCAGGGTCCTGGGAGGGTCCTGGGATCTGCACGCATCAGGCTCTCTGCTCAGCAGGGAACCTGCTTCCCCCTCTCTCTCTGCCTGCCTGTCTGCTTACTTGTGATCTCTATGTCAAAAAAAAAAAAACCAAAAAAAAAAAACAAATAAAAAAAAGAAATACTGCAACACTATGAAAGAGGTGTATTTGCAAAACCAGGCTGAGTAGGTAAGCATCCTGGTAAAAAGGGGACGTGAGGTAGAGGTGAAAATCTGGCTTTATGTAGCCGATTCTGGCTGGCAGGATCAGGATATTTTAGAATTCCAATCCTTTCAGGTGAGCAAGCAATTTCGAGTTCACCCAGCTGTCCATTCTACCCTATATACGTTTTATATCCTGCGACTTGCTGTTGCCACACACGCACCAGCGTGGCCCATGAAGGCCTGTTTGCAGCTGCCTGAAAATGGACAGAAAAGTAGGCTGAGGAAAAGTGCTCTTGGGAAACCAACGCCTTGCATTAGGACTTTGCCTGCTGGATAAGAGAGCATTTTGCTTACTGTGAGTATTTGGTTATAGGATTATGCTTTAAAAAAAAAGATTATGCTTTATGACCACAGACACAAGAATTACTTCTATATATTATTGCATGCTCTATGTCAAGTACAGTACTAGAATTTTACATTTTAACTTAATCCCCACATCAGGTCCCTGAGCTATTTCTACTCTCCTTTTAGAAATGGGATCAGGGAAGGTTCTGGAAATAATTACCCAAGATGATGAAGTTGTGAGTAGCCCTGCTGTGGAGCTGGGGCTGTGTGGGGAAGCAGAGACAGAGATGGCAATGTTCTGAGCAGGGTGGGCTCACTGGGGAAGAGGAGACCGGGCTGCTGGGGGACAGAGGGGCTCCGGGCACACAGTGGGGCTCTAGATGTCCTGCTGACTTCTCTCTCACTTCTGGCTGTACAGTTGTTGAGATGATTTCCTGTCTTTGTTTCTCCATTTACTTTTAAAATAAACCCTCCTCAATTCAAGTCAGAGGTTTATGCGGGTCCTTGCAAACTGAAAGAGTCTAACAAGCTTTAATAGCTTCAAACACATTTTTCTTAAAGGTTTTATTTATTTAAGAGAGAGAGAGAGAACATGAGAAAGGGGACAATCAGAGGGAAAAGCAGACTCCCCACTGAGCAGGGAGCCCATATAAGGGACTCGATCCCAGGACTCCAGGATCACAACCTGAGCCGAAGGCAGTCACTTAACCAACTGAGCCACCCAGGCGCCCCTAAGAGCTTAAAAAATTTTATTATGAAAAGTACAAGAAGCCATTTACAAGCCAAAAGCATTGGAATGAAATAGTACACATAATTTTTATACACATTTTTTCCTATACAAAAAGTTGCCCTCTGTATGGATATAAAATAAATAATCTAAAAATCAGTGTCACTGATTGCAAAATAGGTATCTCTCTGACTCTCTCAAGGCCTCTACGTGGCCAGAACGTGAGGCGTCTGACATCTGTTGCGGGCCTGGGCGGTGAGTCTCTGGCGAAGATTTCTTACTCTCTCCATAAGATCCCGCTCCGTGGTGTCCCACTGCATTCTTCTTTGACTTAAAGAAACTTCAAAAAAAGAGTAAAATTAATAGTTTAATTTTCCGATGTTAGATCCAGCATTTATTTTGAAGGTAAATACATTGCTAAAACCCAGTAATGAAACGAATATTTGAAAAGTCAAACATCTTGAACAAAAAAGCCTAACATCTTGTTTTCTACATTGTTCCAGTTACAAGCCAAATATTTATTTGTCGAATTGAATGAAGGCTATCAGAGAACTTACTTGCTTTTGGTTATGTAGCACTTGTTTTTAAATTTGGGGGATATAGATAATCGTTTAAATCAGGAACAAATCTTGTCCAAGAGAGGATGAGAGAGTTCTTTGCAACACTCAGTTTCCTCACTAGAATACTTAAAGATAGTGAGAAAAAGCACTCCAAGTCGCCAAAATTAATATTTAGAAAAGTACAAGACTACTTTCCCAATGACTAAATAAAAATAAATAAATCAAATGGTTTTCATAGTGGCCAACAGAGGGAGAGTCCAATTAAAATATTACAATGTGTCCAAGTGCAACAGCCATTTCATACTGAATTTGAGGGGTTAGTAAACACTGGAATCTGAAAAAAAAAGGACCTTAGAAATATAATTCTTTCAAACTTAGTTACATATTCAAACAGCTCCAATTTCTGAAAACTGTATTTTCCTCCACAGGAATCCCACTTTTTGTGTTTCGTTTTGCTGCTAAATACCTAAGCTTACCAAATATCTTGACTTGATTTTCTAATTTAGAATTATCTAACTAAAAACTTAAGTTCTGACATATCAGAATAAAGAACA
>PISX010014655.1:0-52265 GCA_004024625.1 Mellivora capensis
CCAACATATATGGTCAGCATGGCTAACATCCCAACTGGAAGAAACAAGGGACACCAGGACCATTTTCAGAATGATGGTATTAGAAAGAGAGAGACCAGGCTTCCAAGGTTACACTGTCTCAGGCTGATAGATTATTATAGCTACATCTTTAAAAACCATCATGCAAGAACTCACAAGCATATGCACACACACTAATGGGTGCTTGAAAATGAAGGTTTGGCATTGTCTTACGAGTTTCCTTGAACGTGGAAGGAACAGAGCCACCCAATGGCAACACAGATGAGTGTGAAGAAGCATTTGAGAGGAAGGTTTGCCTAAATATTTACACATGCCAAGCACATAGGCTTGCCCCCCCTCAATTCATATTTTCAAATTGGAAAAACCTTAAAACACAGAGATACTGTGGTTGATAATGATACTTTTCTCAAAATGTTCACAACTTGAAAAAAGACATTTTCTAGGAGATGATTAGAAGTCACCAAAGGAAAGAAATGTGTCTAATAGAAACTATGGAAATACAACTCTGTATTCAATCCAACCCCTTTCAAGTGTCTCTGCCTTTGATGTCAGCAGCGGTGCCGAGGTCTATGGCTTGCAAACTAGGAAACATTAAAATACGGCACATAAGTAATTTCCCATGAAATGGACCCTTCTTTGTGTCTACTGGGGCACTCAGACGCTGTGACAGGCCAGCCCACAACCAGCTTGGAGGAAGCTGCCTTTTATACTTTTCCGTGCTGCTTGCATTATTGTTTCAAAAATAAACAGGAGGGCAAGGACTACACTCCGTCCTTGTTTCTTCTCTTGCGTCCTTCACATTGCTGCCCTGATTTTGTTGGTTTCTTATGCTGTGTTCATCACAGTCATTATGTTCATTACCTTCATTACGTGGAGATTAACCAGAATACTAGAGATCTGTTTTAAAGAGTCTTCCAAGGTTTTCCAAGCACTTGATACAGGCTAATAAGTTGTGAGGGTGGCAGGGAAACTATGATTTTCTCCATTTTTAAAGATGATGAATCTTCAGCTACAAAACATTGATTATCTTGTCCAGGGTGGCATCGCTGAGAGCAGGGAATCTAACGATTCAGATTTTGAGTCCCCAAAAGACCTTGCAATTACTCATAGTTTTTGCTAGTTGTTTTTTTTTTCCTTCCTCCTACCCCTGTTCCTTCTTCTTGTGATTATTTCTTTTGTATCAACGTTAGAGCGCTGAAGAGATCACTATCTAGAGTTTAAAGAGCTGATGAAAATCCATGTAAATAATCCTTTTAAGCTCATCAAACCTTTATTAATACATAATATTTTGATGAGTTTCTAATAATGTCCTAACACATTTCAAAAATAAGAAATATCAAAAAATTGGTGATTGTAAACAAATCCTAAACATGCCCTCAATTAGAATTTTGACCAAATATCATGTTCCTTATAGCTTTAGGTTCAGCTCATTGGAGTAAGCACGGGGGACGTTTGCCCTGCCTTGCCACCATGTAAAAGACAGTTGAACATTTATGGTTAAAACCGAGTAAAGCAGCATTTTGACTGAATCAATGTCTGTGTGAACACTTCACTAGCTACTAACCTACTGCCTCGGGCCCTGTTCCCAAGGACCTTGAATTACATGGACCAAGGAGACTGGACCAGTGAGTTAAGTAATTTCCTTTGCCTCCAAAATTAATGCTCTTTTGCTTTGGACAATGTTTTCTCTACTTTCAAGAAACCAGGCACTGAAATATCCATTGCATATAAATGCATGCTCAGTGTGGACTCCACCTTTCCCAGTGAGTTTGGGGTTTAGTTATAGAAAATGAAACAAAGAAGGACCTTTGCCTTCCCAATGCAAAGTTACAACAAAGTCCTATCAGCAAACGCATAGAAGTGTTAGTGGCTCCCTCCTGCTCTCTGAGAATCTGGATGTTGTCCTGATCAGTTTCCCCAGTCACCAGTCCTAAAAGGTTCAGTGCAAGCATCTAGCACATCTCGCCCTCTGATTCTCCACCCACCACCCCACCAGCTCTTGCAGAAAGAGATGCAAACATAGTCTTATTGCTTTCTTCCATCTACCTCCTGCTTAATCCTCATACGCATGGCAGATACCTGAGATTGCTTCACCTCGGGCTATGACTGGGTGAGAACATTATTTGACAGATGATGATTTATGTGGAAGAATGGATTAGCATGGAAAGAGTTCAACAGAGAAGCATCAGGGAGGGACTTTACTAAGATGAGATCATTTGAATCCAGTAGATACAGTTCAGTTTCTCTCTCTCTCTCATACTCATAAACATATGTGTACATGATAGGCCAGTTTCCTGATCTGTAATCACACTTTTAATAACGTATTGATATGAACATCCGATTTTTTCATACTATTCCCAACCAACGTCATGAGTGCCAGAGCTTTGATTGATTGGTTCGAACAGGCATTTAGTCTAGTGGAAAGTGATGATTTTATCTTGCTAGCTTCATGTCCATGAGGTCGATTGGTTGAATATAGAGCAAATGGAGATTTCGGTGTCCTGAAGGTAAATAAACAAGACTTCAGGTTAATCTAAAATTCTTTCAGAAAACTTAACAGAAAAATTTCCTTAACTAAGTGCATATACCAGGGTATTCTAAAATTTTCTTATTATTATGAAATGTTTTCCTAAATGCAAGTAATATTTCATATTTAAAATAATTTTCCTACAGTGATCATCTAGAAGTAATATTAACAATTTTACTAATAAATAGTATTTGAGACCCTAAGTTGGGTTGTTCCTGTTTCAGTATTATAACTAAACAAGACAGTTAAGCCAAGTCTTGTCTCTGGGCATTGTAACTCAGGGGGAGGAAATCAGTTAAGAAAAATCCCACAGTGCACAATACTGTCACAAATCTCAAGAGCTTTAGTTCAGCTGCATGAGGAGACTCCTGTCAACACACACATGCCTCCGTAGCCGGCCCCTTTACCTTAGTCCATATACTATAGGCAGTTTAGTTCCAATCCTTGTTTATAATTGGGGAAAACAGATTCCTTCTGATGTAAGAAATTATTTATTTTGAATATTGTATTTTAATGAATGCTACACACAAATGCACATTTATTCAATTCAAAAACAATATCCCCAATGCCGTCTATAAGTTCCTACTCTTTCCTTAACAATGTTAGCTAATATTGCCTGTTATTAACAAGTTCTTGAAACAGATTTTATTAATGTGATTTAATATTTAACCAGGAGTTCTCCACTCGTCATTCATTGTAATTAGAAGCATATTCCTCTGGGACATCTGGGAGGTGTATGACTCTTGACTTTAGCGCAGGTCATGATCTCTGGGTTGTGAGATTGAGCCCCAAATTGGTCTCCATGCTGGGTATGGAGCCTGCTCTAGACGCTCTCACTCCCTTTGCCCTTCTCCACTCTCTCTCTAAAATAGATAAATAAATAAGTAAGTAAACAAACAAAAGAATAAGTAAAAATAAATAAAAGGAAAAAAAGAAACAGATTCTTCTTTAAATGGAAAGGACTCTTACGGAATCAAACTGTTAAAAAAAACTAATATAATTAAAGGCAAGAAAAGAACCAAAGGTGCTGTTATTTAGCTATTTTATGCTAGAAAGGCATAGAACAATATTAAATGTTAATCTATAGTTTTATATTTGGATTGGATTTCAAGTTTTATAGTTTTATATTTGGATTTGGATTTCAAGTATAGAATCTTCTGTACTGAATTAGAAATAGTGGAAAAAATCAGGTGTGCCTATCAATAAAATCATTGTACTTGTGATCACAGATCAGGAGTCTGAGTTATCGTGTGTGCATGTGTGTACGAGTATGTATGTGTGTGAGAGAGAAGAAGGCTTGAAAAGACCCTAAATCTTTGTTTCCTTGCCTTGTATTTACAGATAAAGGCTTGATCCCCAAGGATACCTGTCTCCCCTCATGACCGCAACACTCCCTGCATCCTGGGCAGCTCTTACCCATGACTCCTCCCTCCATCAGGGCTCACTTTGACCTTCCCTTGAGCAGGGTCCCTGGGTTTTGCTCTTAACACATTACTGTTTGGGGGGCTTTGCTTGTTTGCTGTTTCCCACCCCTTTCTTTCTACTTGCAAAGCACGAAAACTATGGCTTGTCCTGTGTCTTTCCCCAGTGCCCAGCAGAGCCTGGGTCAGCAGGGCCACTCAATGAACAAGAGTACTTTCTACGAATCATTAGTTCTCTGAAACTGTTAGTGCTGGGAGGATATTAATAATGTCAGCAGCATTTGAAAATCACAAATTCCACTTCAGGCCCAGATGTATGAGGATCAATACTCTTTCCTTTCCTTTCCTTTCCTTTCCTTTCCTTTCCTTTCCTTTCCTTTATTTTCTTTTCTACTTTTCTTGTTCCTCTAAGTAATAAAGATGGTAATATTTTAGGTCCCCTTCTTGGTTTGTTAGTGTCACTTTATTTTTTGTCCTTTGACCATCGAGTATGTTTCTCAACTTTACAAGTCATGACGTTCATCAAAAGAGAAAAGGAACAGATGTGTAGTTATATTTTCACTATTCCAAACACCAGCCTGAAGGATGTGATGTGGTGGTTTCTTGTACTTTACACACACACACACACACACACGCACGATCTGTGACAGTAATATCAAAACAGGCCACCGATTCGGGTGAAGGATTTGATCCGCACCGGCAGTCACAGTCTATACTGCAACACACATTTTCCGGAATCAGCAAAGATAGTGGACATGAGTCGTAGTTATTTCAATGGTATAGTTCAGAAATGTTAGCCATTGCTAATGTAAGCCACCTAGACTTTAAAAACCATCTCCAGCATTTATTTTTGACATTATGTATATCAACATTTATTTGCATATCCTTCAAATCAAAGGAGAAGAAACAAAGCGTTCCTCCGGCTTGGAGCCCAGGCCGCCCCAGAAACCATGTCGCGTCTTCCTCTCCTTGCAGGAGGGAGATTTGCATATAAGCGCATCACCAGACTGCATCAAATCTAGAGACTCCTGAGAGCATCCTGGGAGGACTGTGCTGACCAGATGACCTGGGAGCAGAAACGCTTGTGAGATGTGATCGTACAGAATCACAGAGGCACCTGTGTTATCTTCCGAGAAATAGTTCTGTGGTTTTTATTCACAGCAAAAGGGCTCAAGCCACATCTAGGCCTGTTTTTCTGAATAAGGTGTGTGCTTGTTCTACCAAGGATATACTGATAATTCAAGGTAATCAACAGAGTACATTACAGGGGAAAACCTGAACCAACAAGCTGTACAAACAGAATAGCAATCAGAAGATTTAATGCATTTCTGATGTACATTTAAGGCACTGACACTGGGCCACAGATGTACATGTGTTGTGTTTTATATTGCTGAGATATGGCCTAGGAGAACCTATTATAGCATATCATCACCCACACTGGAGGGGCTGCGGGAGGAAAAATTCCATCACACATTACTCCTGCGGATGTATTAGAGAAACAAATTGTACTCGGAATTGAAAAGTCACAGGCTTATTCTGTCTTAATAAATTCCTGCCAAAAGGCTAAGTGTAAGACTAGAAATACTTCCCAAATGCTGTTACTGTATGATCATCTTTGACATCTCAAGGGCTGTTCCAAGAATCATCAGATATCAGTCCAGGGTTCTTACGATAAATTCCTTTCTCTCTTCCTTCTTTTCTCTTTTCAAACAGTTCTTGGTTTCATGTAGCCATTTTGAGTTGTCCATACCTGAGATATAAACCTCCCTTTGACTAAAAGAAAGGATTCATTGAAGGATGTCTGCCACTGTTGCCATTGGCTAGATAGTTTCATAATTTAAGGTGCTGATCCTCCCCCTTAAATTTCCCATCAGACTTATCAGAAGATTATTCTGTTCTGTTGGAACAGCTTAAAAAATGGTAAAGTCAAAGGATGAACTGTGATTTCCTTGAAAGTAGATTCTGGGTCCTAATTATCTCCGTGGCTGGAGAGCCTAACATTTAGTGGATATTCTGCAAATATCTATCGAATGAATGGAAGAACAGCCATATGACTAACCATAATCATGATACTTTAACAAATCCTAATGACATTAATGTAGTAATATTTTATAAACCACCATAAGTGATATCAGTTTTATCAAGCTAAGATGATGACTTAAATAGTTTACTTTATATCAGTCTTCTAAGACATCATTTCTTGAGAGTGGGCAATTTTAATCTTTGTCATGCAGCACCGTATTTGAAATCTAGCCTTAATTCTAAAATGAAAAAAATAATTGCAAACACCCTACAGAGAGAAATGGTCATCCAATTCATAGGTCTATACTTTTCTATAGAGGGGTTTACTAGTTGATTAGTGCTCTATAACCAAAGACCCTAACAGATGCTGTGCCCTAAATACCAAAGATTTATTATCTGACAGTGTCTGTGTGTCTGGACACTGGGTATAGCATATTGGGGTGCTTTTCTTGGGATCCCACGTGAGGCTGCAGTCGAGCTACTATCCGTGTGGTAGCCAGGGCTCTCCTGGGACTGGACAATCTACTTCCCAGCCCCTCCAAAGTGGCCCCAAGTCCTCAGGACACAGTAGCAGGTGGTACAAAACAGAGTTCCGAAGAGGACCCAAGATAGAAGCCATCGCCTTCTTGTATCCGATCTCTGAAGTGACATCCATCAATTCTGTATATGTTTTCATAAGAAGTGAATCATTAAGACCTTCATAATTTAGGGGGCAGGGATTGCACACAAGCATAGATACAGGATCTGGGGATGTCTACCACGAAGAGGGTCAGCAACCAATTTCACTTTCAAGAAACAAATCACATTGTAAAATGATTTGTAATAGTTCATGACAACTTCTAGAGTAAAATTAGGAAGATTCTCAAACCAAGAGTACTCTCACTCACTGCCCCCACTGCCGCCATCAATTACCATCGGTGATGAGCAGATGGGCCAATTAGATTGGCGCATTTGAGTGAGAAGGAAGGAGTGAAAGACAGCATTTACACAACTCAAGTGCTGTGCTGGATGCCTGGTAGACCTTGACTTACTTAATCCTCACTGCAATCTTGCAAGGCCAATATTTCACCAGACAAGCCATCGGGACTTAGAGAGCAAACATGCTGGTCGCTCTGGACATGGGAGCTTGAGTAGCTTACTAGACTATCACTTCTAGTTGATACCCTGCAACTTGAGGCAAGGCAGATAGTCCTTGTAAGCCTCAGATTCTTGAACTGAAAAGCAGTGGACTTCCAGGCCAGAATGTCTTTGTTTCAGGATCTCCACACCTTTGAATAAAGTCAAGGGGCCTTGAGTTATTTTATTGTCTCCCAGCTGCCGGATGGTCAAAGATGGCCCTGAGAACATAGTCTGTTGACTCTTACCCAGCATTTTCTAGTCCCTTCTGCATTTGTACAAACTCAGTACTTTATCCACGAGTCCCCACACCAAGTAGACTCTCCACCTATGCACTGGGGTCACTCTGCTTGGCACAAAATACAGCAGTGGTGTAAAGGTGAATGTGAATCCTGCTCCCACAGATTACAGTGAGAAGATCATAAACACTAGAGGCCAAAAGGGGAGTCGGGCTTAGCCAAAAAAGCTTCAGTAGGATTGTATATATGGCAATCCCCTTCTGAGAAACGGACTTTGCTCTACATTAAACATATTTTACTAAGAAAAGGTCTTACTCTGCATTAATCAAGCTTCACCTTTGCCAATAACATTTTAAGGAAAATGATCACTGGAGGATATTGATTCTATAAATGACTGACAAAGAAAAAATAAACAGTTTTGATTTAAAATATAAAGCTATTATTATGAGTACAATAAAATCTCTTAAAACTGAGAATGAAGAACTCTCAAGAGTTTAAGGTAAAGTGATAGAGCAGGTATTTTTAGAGACAGCACCGACCCGAAATTTGTGAATGTGTGTTAGTGACTGAAACGTCCCATAGGAAGAAGCCACATGCAATGGGGTCGTATTGTGAGACATATTTTCAGACAGCAGAAGGGCAGAGAAATAGATTACCCTAGAGCAACAGGCTCAAGGGCACTGTAGCATTCTCTGATGCCAACAGCCCCATTGCCGCAGCTGCGGGACACACACCCACGCCTGCAGGATAAACCAGGACACGACACGTTGTGGCAAAGACATCATTAAGGCACCTGTTTATGTGCTCACACTGGCCTTTGGCAGCCTGTCCCATGAACCCGTGGTCCCACCAAAAGCGAGCCATTGTGAGCGGTTTCTCACGGGAGCGCCAAGAATGACCTCTTTCTTCCCACCTTAATGCAAAGGTAGCATTTGATTTGAGCTTTCCCTACAAAAAGACTTGAGGAGGAATCGGAAACGAAGAGTTAGTTTCTCTACCCTCTGCCTCTTTAAGGATTGGTTCTGAGGACGCTTTTTAAGGAAGCCCATCATTGGCTTTGGCAAAACCCTTTATTTCTTTATTTTTTCAGCTTTACTAACATATAATTAACAAATAAAATTAAAGACACTAAAGTATACAACGTGATGATTTGATATCCAATATCCATTGTGAAAGTGTGTCCCCATTAAGTTGTCCCTCCAGTCCTATACATAGCTTCCCTTGCTGTGTGTGTGAAAACACTTAAGTTCTACTCTCTTGGAAAAGGTTAAGGGGCACCTACGTGGCTCAGTCAGTTAAGCCTCTGCCTTCAGCTCAGGTTATGATCTCAGGGTCCTGGGATCGAGCCCCGCATCGGGCTTTCTGCTTGGTGGGGAGCCTGCTTCCCCCTCTCTCTCTTTCTGCTGCTCTGCCTACTTGTGATCTCTCTCTCTCCCTCTTTGTCAAATACATAAATAATAAAAATCTTTTAAAAAGAAAGTTCTAATTATACAATACAGTGGTATCAACTATAGTCTACACATACTTTTGCTTGATTATTTTTTTAGAGAATGAACAAGTAGCTCATTCTCTTTTTTAAAATTAATTAATTAATTTGAGAATGAAAGAGAGCATGAGCGGGGAAGGTAGGGGCAGAAGGAGAGGGAGAAGCAGGCTCCCCGCTGAGCAGGGAACCTGATGCAGGGCTCCATGCCAGGACCCCAGGATCATGACCTGAATGCAAATCAGAGGCTCAAACAAAGAAACCACCCAGGTGCCCCCCCCACCACGTAAGTTTAACATGAGAGCCTCAGACATTCTTCATCGTATAATTGAAAGTTTAGGAGTGCCTGGCTGGCTCAAAAGGAAGAGCATGTGAGTCCTCACCTTGGGGTTATAAGTTCAAACCCCATGTTGGATGTAAAGATGACTTAAAAATAAAGTCGTAAAAAAAGAAAGTTTTAAGACCTTTTCTTTCTTTAGAGCTGGTGGCTGAAAGTATGGCCAAATCTTTGTAATCTTACTAATATGCTGGGATGTCCTATAGACCACTTGCAAAGTCACAAAAGTCCTTACCCATGAGGATTTTTCTCAATTATGTAATTTCATAATGTCTTACTGAATACATGCAATATGTAATGTCCATGGGGGGGGAATGAGATCTTCTCCTTGGTTTTCCCATTATTTATATTTGTGCAGAATTCATTAGCTCAAAGGTCCTTAGAGGTAAACACAGATGTAAAGAATTACTAATGATCATGCTCATTACTTAGTGCTCATAATAAACAGGGCCTTCTTTCAATTCTGTGAAACAGTACTACAAACTATTATTCCCCACTTCGAATGTGTCTCCTCATATATAAAAACGACAGAAAAGTAATTAGGAATTAATTGAAACTACTGTAAGCTAATGTTGACTTCCCAGGATGCATGGAGTTGACAACAGACCTGAGGCTTTTTGTTCCCTCTCTCAAATAAATTTCACACTTACTATTCCTGGCAGAGTGGATTTTTTTCATGGCTTTGAGGGGAAAGAATGTTCCCACAAAACTGAAGTAGGTTCACGTTAGTTGATCATAAGAGAATAATGATCATGAGAAGAGAATAGGAAGACAAAAAAGGAGTCATCTTGATTTTTCCCATTTTAAAAAAGTGATGTTGTAAAAGTCATGTTAGGAAGAACACTTATTTTGTTCGCTAGAGAAATGAAGAATGCTCTTATTCATGCTCATTCATTTAATGCAGGGTTATTGTTCTGTGCATTCTTCAGATGGAGACCTGGGTTAGTGCGGCACAGTCAGAAAATGTTGCATCAGTAAGGACGAGTTCGGCTGGACTCACAGAATATGGACATGTAGCTAACTGAAATGCTGGCTCAGTGTGGACCTGCTGGTCTACGTAAGAGATCACTTCCAAGTGGGGATCCCGGGGCTCAGGCTATCACAAATGGAAACATCATATTTGGAGTTATTTCTTCCAGCCTGGAGGGCTGGGGTGGGGGGCACAGGGGATGAAGTGTCAGTAAGCCACACATACTCTCAATTGCATTGACCTGGAATGACCCATCATTTCCATGCTAGGCCCATAGGCAAGAATTATTGGTATGACCCTTTCCAATGCTTAGGAGCATGAAGATAGAGACAACCACTTGGCTATTGGATGGGACTATTGCTTCTGCCATAGTAATGGAATCTGGAAAATTATGTTGTTTGTGGGGGATGCCAGTGATAAGTTCAGGGAGATGAACATTTGTCCATCATCTCCTCTCCCCACCTGTCATGGACATTGGTATCTGGAGCCCTCAGCTGAGGAGAACTCAGCACGTGGCACTATGAGAAGGTAAAAGACTGGACCCTTCAGAGTTCTCTGCCTATGGAAGTGGCAGCATCTCTTGGACAAGGATGGGGACAAAGAGAGTATGCTTGTCCCTGTTTCTTCCAGGAAAAATACAACAGAAATCCAGGGGTGCCAACTCCATGGCCTTTGCACATTGCTAATACCATGGAAACATCCTGTGTGTGGGGCTTAGGCTGGCAATTGCTATGTTCCTCCACACGTGAGTGGATGGAATCATTGAAGGGGTGCCCAACAGGAAGCAAAACCCTGGGAAAGCTTTTAGCAATTCCCATTTGCAATTCATGTGATGCCGGGCATGCCTTGAGGACTAGCGTCTTCAGGGTCCTGTTTGGTTTAAAATGTAACTCTCAGGGCCTAGGAGGTGGAGCAGTCAGTTCTCGGCTGGGTTCCTCCTGAACCCATTAACTTTCCAATGGAAACACACTTCAAATAGTTTCCTATCTCTCAGGCATCTCTTGTACCATCTTCTCTAGAAGCAGCACCACCCTTTGGGCTTGAAATCCTGGAGAACCCCTGCCTTCTCTGCACTTGGGCTCTCAGGGTACCCCCTGCCTGCCCCTTCTGCCAATGGTTCTTTGACAACAAGGCTCTGATTCCTTACTGTCTCTCTGTCCACATTTCAACTCCCACTCCTAAGCACTCTGTAACTACACATGACTCTTCTCCTCACTGCTAACTAAAGATAATACAAGCAGCTTGGTTATGGTGTTATTTTTTCTTCCCAAGTTTAGGATGATCTGAGATCAGCTAGGGGAAGACATTGGAACAAATCCTCCTACAGACCCTCCCAACATAAGCAGAGTTTGACATGGGCTGGCCGAAATTTCAGGAGCCGTACGACCTGCCCAAATCAGAGCAGGAGATTCAGAAAAGAACTTTTGAACAAGACGTGGAATATGTGCCGTCCTGATGAATTGCCAGCTGCTTCAGAGTGCCTGCATTTACCTGAGAAACTGTGCATACCTAAGTCACCTCGATCCATTACCTTGTCCTTAGAATTACCTTCAACCCCTGCACTCAAGGGCAGAGACTTTTTGCCCCAGGGTCATGACTGTTTGGTCTTTATTAATCCTCTTGTCTCTCTTCTAAGATCAAAGAAAGGCAATACCAAGTCACTAAAGTATAACCCATTTTTAACAGACTGGTTACAGTGAGTTTCTCTCCATACAGTGAGTTTCTCTCCACTGCTGCTGGCTTGCGTCGCCTTCCGCTTCAAACACGTAGCAGTCCAGCCTAATCACTACGAATGGAAGATGATTTCAGGGACCTTTCCAGTTATAATCAACACACACCAGCGAGGCCCCTTATGCTAAAAAAAAATAATAAAATAAAATAAAAAAGAAACATTATACAAAGGTGGTAATATGAACACATATGCGACCCCCCCAAGGCTCTGCAATAGACACTAGGGGAAAAAATACTTTATGTCCAGCGACAGGTCACAGGGCAGTTGCGTCTACAAGTTGTCAACATCATATCAGGAGTGGGAGAATGAAAAGTAAATTGATTGTTACGTACTCTGATAAGCCTTCTTAAAACTCCTAGACCTTCTGCCCACAAAGGTACAAGTCTAGAGTCATAGGACTACAGCATACACACCTGCAAACCCCGTTGTGCTGCTCAATCTGTATATTTTACTGTAGGTCAAGGCAGTTAATCACCAGAAGGCCTCGGGGCAGCCACATAGACGCTTATTTATGGGCAAATCAAGAAACTGAAATACTGAACCGTGCCTGATTAGCTGCGCTAATATGCTACTTGTGGCTAATTTCTGAGCTGGTTAACCCACAGGTGTTTGCCCTCACCCATAAATCATGTGTCCGCCTCCTCTCTGTGCTCCTGGTCCTACCATGCATATAGATAGCCTGTTTAAATGACAGGCAGGGAATAATGGATGACGCACTAAATCATTCAGTGCTTAGTCAACTGTCTCTCCTCCGAAACAGGTCCCACCACGTTCCCACTGCCCAGCTCATTTCAAATGTTTTTGTAACCCAAGTCCCAGGGGCTGCTGCATGCAACCTTTCAAAGGTACAAAGTGTACATTTCCCCATTTTTATTTGTTTTAGTTGTAGAGCACACCCTTTGCATGAGACAGCGCCATTAAAATTTCCACAACAGCCGGCAATGCAATGAAGCAGAACAGAATTCCAATGACTTAGGTGCTGAAAGAAAATCCTCGCTGGGAATTTAGCAACTATGGCTCTCCATTTACCTTTAATTTATTTTTTTTTAATTAAAGATGTTAATTAAATGGATCACAAACCAAACGACCTAAACACTAAATATTGTGGGCAGGAAGTGCTTGGTTTGCATATAATTTGATTCTCTAGAGCAGTTCCTTATTTTAAATCAACTTATCAGTCAATATAAAAACCAGTAGCTGGGAAAATACTTATTTCAATATATTTACAATGTACGTCTATGTCTGGAATAGAGGAAAATGGAGGGCTTGGTAGAAGATTTTCCCCTCCCCAAAGCTCTGGCTAAGAAAACTGTTAGGAGGAGGGGGGAAAAAAAGAGAGAGAGAGAGAAAGAAAGGAAGGACAGAAGGAAGGAAATTGTTAGGACGAAATATCAGTGAATGGATACCAAATTAAATTTTATCAATAAACATGATAGATGACAAAATAGTAATGAAAAACAATGGTGTGGCTTCACCATAAATAGAACAAGTATAAGGATGTCTGGCTGGCTCAGCTGGTAGACCATGCAACTCTAGATCTCGGAGTTGGGAGATGGGTGTAGGGATCATTTAAAATAATAAAACCTGGGGGCACGTGGGTGGCTTGGCCAGTTAAGAGTCTGCCTTCGGCTCAGGTCATGATCCCAGGGTCCTGGGATCGAGCCCCACATCAGGCTTCCTGCTCAGCGGGAAGCCTGCTTCTCCCTCTCCCACTCTCCCTGCTTGTGTTCCTTCTCTCTCTCTCTCTCTCTCTCTCTGTCAAATAAATAAATAAAATCTTCCGAACTTAAAAAAAAAAGTACAAGTACAGTAATAGTTTCAATGTAATAGACATATAATATAAGATCTCTTCAATTCTACTGGTCTCTGAATGATGAATTTTGAAATTTCCAACTACTTACATATTTCACATTCCCCAGCCCTAGAATAGATTACATTATAGGAAACAAAATAAATTATTTGTTATTTTTAACTCTTTCTAATTGAGCTCAAAGAGTGGAATCGAATAGAATTATGGTCGTTAAAATATATCTGTTGTAGGACATACCACCTCAAACCAAGCTGGAGTAACAGGAGCCACATTAACCTGAAACAACTTAAAACAGACAGACTGTATGATATGGTTTTCAAACACTGGACAACAGGCAGTGGAGATACTTAAAATATGGGAAATAAACCTGGCTAGCCCTGTAATGTCTTACAGTCACCTTAACTTACAGCTTGCAGCCTTGAGAGAAGGTCAAGACCAGAATGCAGATCTTGATGGGTCCTAGTGGACTCCTCTGGGGAATTTCGTAAGATTCTTCAGAGAATTTAGCTCAACTTAATCAAAATATACAAGGGAAAAATCTCCTAAGGCTAAGAAAGAACTTCCTGAAAGGATGAAATGCAACAGTGTTGAGCATTCACCCAGGTCATGGAAGGGTACCTATTTTAACCAAACAGATCAGAAGAATTCATGATCCATGAGCATTGGGTTGTATGCTCAGGAGGGTCTCACGTGAGTGGGGAGAAATTACTAGCCACAGACTGAGCATAGCTCCCATCACACCCAGCAAACTCTCAAAGCAGGACCTGAGAGTATCAAACTGACTTCAAGTAACATAACTGTTCCAAGAACAAAAAGGTCACTATATTTATATGAATATAAAAGTGTCTAACAGCCAGAAAAATAAAACTCACAATGTCCATTCTCCAATTAAACATTACCAGACATACAAGGAAGCAGAAAAACATGACCCATGATGAGAAAAACTACTCAACCAAATATTACAGATGTCAGAATTAGCAGACAAGGACATTTAAAAATTTCTTAAATTGTAATCTGTATGTTCAAAAGGTATATAGAAACATAAACATGAAGAAGATAGAAATTGAAATTTGAGAGCAGAAAATTCTATCGATGAAATGAAAAATTCATTGAACTGGATTAATTTTGGTTTAGACATTGCAGAAGAAAACATTTTCAATCTTGAAAACATAGCAAAAGACATGACATAACATGAAAGACAGAAAAGAGAACTTAACAAAAATGAATAGAGCATCAGTGGTCTGTGGGGAAACTGGAAATGTATCAATATACATGCACTTAGATGCTCTGAGACTGGGGGAGAAAAAAAAAGATCACTGAAGAAATAATGGTAAAATGTTTTCAAGTTTCATTAGTATTACCAAGTAGCAGATTTGAAGAAACTCAACAAATACCAAGGACAAGAAACATGAAATAAGAGAATTCACACCATGTCACATCATAATTAGATTATTCAAAAAATTTTTATAAGCAAAGAAAAAAGACACATTACATAAAAGGGAACAAAGACAAGAATGATTGCACATTTCTTTTTTTTAAAGATTTTATTAATTTATTTGACAGACAGAGATTACAAGTAGGCAAGAGAGGCAGGCAGGGAGAGAGAGGAGGAACCAGGCTCTCCGCGCAGCAGAGAGCCTGATGTGGGGCTCGATCCCAGGATCCTGGGATCATGACCTGAGCCGAAAGCAGAGGCTTTAACCCACTGAGCCACCCAGGTGCCTGATTGCACATTTCTTATTGAAAATAATTCAAAAACACAAAAAGAAAGGAAAGAATCACAAATGTTTAAATTACTGAGAGAAAAAATAAACTGTCAACATAGAATATCCGAAGAAAATATCTTTCAAAATCACAGGGAAATAGACTTTTGATACATTCACAATAGGAAATAATTTATCACCAGTGGATCTACACTAAAAAACAATGTTAATAGAACTCTTTGGGGCAGAAGGAAAATTATAACCCCCAAAATGGGATTATATACAATAGAACCAAAAGCACTGGAAATAGAAAGTGCAATGTAAGTTTTCTTTCTTTCTCTCTCTCTCTTTCTTTCTTTCCCTTCCTTCCTTTCTTCCTTCCTTCCTTCCTTCCTTCCTTCCTTCCTTCCTCCTCCTTCCTTTTTTTTTTCTGTATTGTAATTTAACTTCTTTTGAAATAAGTCAGATTTTTGTATAACAATAACAACACTGTACCACAGCATTTATAAGTAAACCTCATATGTATGGCAATAATAGCACATTTGAGAAATGATAAGAAATGAAAAATTATGATTAAGAGATTATTATTCTGTTATAAAGTGATTCAGTGTCACTTATAGTGAGACTGTGATAAGTCCCAAAAAGGTGTCGCTGTATGTCAACTATATTTCAATTTAAAAAATTAATAAGTAAAATTAAAAATGTGTGCTATCAATCCTAATACAACCATTAACATAGCAAAACAAAGGGGGTGTCTGGGCGGCTCAATGGATTAAGCCTCTGCCTTGGGCTCAGGTCATGATCCCTGGGTCCTGGGATCCAGCCCTGCTTCAGGCTCTCTGCTCAGCAGGGAGCCTGCTTCCCTCTCTCTCTCTGCCTGCCTTTCTGCCTACTTGTGATTTCTGTCTGTCAAATAAGTAAATAAAATTTAAAAAAAAGAATGTTAGCAAATAAGCCAAAAAGATGATGAAATGAAATCATAAGAAATAATTGATTATTTCAAATGAAGTCAGAAAAAGATGGTAAAAGGAACAAAGAACAGAGGGGACAATTAGAAAGCAACTAGCAAGATGCTAAACTTAAGCCTGACAATATCAAAAATTACTTTAAGTATAAATGACTCAAACACCCAAATTAAGAGGCAGAGATGATCAAATTTTAAAACATTGGGAGAGACATACCAAGCTACCCTCTGTCTGTAATAAACACACTTAAATATCAAGACAGAAATTGGTTAGAAAAAAAGAAAAATTGGAAAATGTCATCTGTAATGCTGACAGTTTAAAAAAAAAAAAAACAACAAAGTATCTATCAGAGAAAATCATATTACCATATATAAAGAAAGTCATTCCAAAATCACAGAGGACTCTATGTATTCAGAAGAACCAACAATCTTTAAGTTCTATCAACCTAATAACAGCTTCAAAATATATGAAGCAAAAAATGATAGAACTATAAGGAGAAATAGGAAAATCAATAATAATATTTAAAGATTTTAATACCCTTCTCTTAATAATTGATAAGCCAAGTGGAGAGAAAATCAATATGGACACAGAATATTTAAGCAATACTATCACCTAATTTTACCTGAGTGACATTTCTAGAGCACCCTACCCAGCAAGCAGAGAATACAATTGATTTTCCAATGCATAGAAAATATTTAACAAAATATTTTGTATGGCATATTTTGGGCCATAAGACATGTCTCAGTAAATATAAAATAATTTTATTCATACACAATGGATTCAATTAGAAATCAAAATAAAAAAAAAACCTCTAGAAAATTTAAATATTTGGGATTTGAGATAACTTGCTTCTAAAAACCCCACATACCAAAGAATATATCACAAATTAAGATATTGGAAAGAATTGAGTCCAAATAGAAAAGAAAATGAAATGTATCCTAATTTGTGGGAGGTAGCTTACTCAGTACACTGTAAAAAACAGAAAAAAATGTAGAGCAATACATTTCCATATCAGAAAAGAAGAAGAATCTCATTATCAATGGCTTCAGCTTTCCCACTAAAAGAGCAGGAGTAGAAGGGGAAAAAAATACTGTAACAGAAAGGTAAATGATAGAGAACAGCAGATAAAAATGGAATGAACACCAGAAAAATAAAAGAGAAAATCATTGAAATCAAAAGCTGGTCTTGAGAAGATTTGTATAAATTATATAGACAAAATGAATAAATATCATGCGTGAGAGAGGTGAGATTACTATAGATTCAACTAGAATAATTAATTCTCTTGCCTCAAAAAATACCCCCAGACAATTCTGAGATAGAACAAACTTGAAAGATTAAAATTACCTGCTATTAATATTTGTTATAAAGTTACGGTCATCAAGACAGTACGATATTGACCAAAAAAGGAAACAAAGACAGATGGAACAGAAGACTGTCCAAAAGTTGGTTCATATGTATGTGGGACAGAGCTATGACAAAGGTGCAA
This sequence comes from Mellivora capensis, assembly GCA_004024625.1. NCBI lineage: Eukaryota > Metazoa > Chordata > Mammalia > Carnivora > Mustelidae > Mellivora > Mellivora capensis. The sequence continues at coordinate 17,830 of PISX010014655.1, forward strand.
AGATGAATCAATGAGGAGGCATCATTTCTTTCTTTCTTTCTTTTCTTTTCTTTTCTTTTTTTTTCCTTTTCAACAAATGGTGCTGGAATGAGTGCATATCTAGGCACAAAAATGCAAACAAAAACATACACACGAAATCACTAGCAAAACCAGCATAAATAGTTTGCCTCATAGACACAAAATAATTCTTAAGGAAACGTAGGTCTAAATGTCAGATTTAAACTATAAAAGCCTAAAGTTGTGTTCTCTTCAATGTCATGGATGCCATTCGTCGAAGGGCTTTTCACTGTTCCTGAGCATCACCCGCCTTTTCCCACACATCTAGGTCTATCACCACCTATCAGCCTCTGAGTGTAGGAAAGGAGAGCAGACCATGTCTGTGAAAAATACAAGACGCGTCTCGATGTACAGCTTGAGACACGAAACACCTAGACTCCCATCCCTCTATGACACTACGTATAATTACAGCCAAGCTTCATTTTTTAAAATTTCATTTTATTTTTTCTGTGTTCCAAGATTCATTGTTTGTGCACCACACCCAATGCTCCATGCAATCTGTGCCCTCCTTAGTACCCAACACCAGGCTCTCCCAACCCCCAGCCCCTGCCCCTCTAATACCCTCAGTTTGTTCAGAGTCCACAGTCTCTCCAAGCTTCTTAAACCCTGGAAATGCTAACTCAGCTCCAGCCTGAAACATCCATGGTGCTTCTTAACCATTATCACATCCCTGCTTTCAGGGCACTATCGCAGAGTCTGCTTAAATTCTCCTTGCATAGAGCACTGGGTGTGGTGCATAAACAGTGAATCTTGGAACACTGAAAAAATAAAATAAAATTTAAAAAAATCCTTGCATAATGCAGTTTTAGGGACTCATGTAAGATTCTATAAATATGCCAAATTCTATATCAATCTGCTAACCCTTGTGTCAAGGAACTTTATTTTATTTGTTTATCTTTACATCTTTCAAAGCCCAAGCAATTTCCCGTAATTGTTGTATTTCAGGATTTTTAGCACAAATTTGTATCACATTGTTCTTTTCTTCATGTCTGTAAAAACTTTGGGTTCTTTCATTATTTTTCCATAGGGAAGGCTGTTTTACAATTATGAACTCTCCTCATCTCAAAGATACTTTAGATGACAAGTGGAAGAGTCTTCTCTGATACACCAAATCACAGGCCGAACCTTAGAACCAGAATGTGTCTGGCTGTTAAGTGATCCACACTAACCCTGCTGGGGTCCATGCGCTGGTGACACAGAACCCGATCAATGAGCCAGCTCGCATCCACGGCTCATCGCAGGTGGACTGTGACCATGTACCTAAAACACTTATCTTAGGGGCGCCAGTTCAGCATCCCACTGTTGATTTCAGCTCGGACCATGATCTTAAGGTTGTGGGATCGAGTCCCGAGTGGGGCTCAGTGCTCAGGGGAAGTCTGCTGGAGAGTCTCTCTCTCCCTCTCCTGCTGCCCTTCACACTGCATTCTCTGTCTCTCTCAAATAAATAAATCCTAAACAAAACAAAAACCCACGGATCTTGAGAGTAGTCTTCAGGGATGTGACAACCTTCCCACTGCCGTGGGAGAGGCAGGGAGGAGAAGAGTTGGGATCCTCTTGACATGCAACCAAATCCAGATTCATTTGGCCAAAACGGACTCACTTCCTCCTTTCATCATTTCGACATTAATGTAAGCGGTGCCCTTGGTGACAAGCCGCGTTAGCACGGGCAAGTCAGTCTACAGAACTCTCTTGGCATAGCCGGCTTGTGTTGTGCGACCTGCAAAGGTTCTACATCTTGAGTTTTTCTCCAGATCTCTCTCCTCTCTGCTCTCTGTCATTATGTACACCGGACGCACCCCCTCTGTTTTATGTTAATTTTGAACAATTATCTCAAAAACACGATCATCACTGTATACCTACCTACTTACTGTTCACCAACAACGTCTTATTACATCACCGGTAGGGCTCCACCCCCTTAAATTAGCTCAGTGTTCTGAGTGAGCCCGACCTGATGGACTTCAGCACGTCCTTGTTCCCACGGAGTCCAATCCGGCTGCCCTTTCTGCTCTGGGAACTCACTGTGCTCTCTTGCCCTTAAGACCTTGTAGATAAGACCAGACAGGGGAGCGCCTGCCAGGAAACTCCTTCCTTCCCTGTCCTCTACCACTTTGGTGTGATTCCTCTGGCATTGCTATATTTTCTCTCTCTCTTAGACACCAGACTGCCAGGACCTCTTTTTTGCATCACTTTGGTAGAAGGAAGGGTAATGGCTCTCAACAATATCCACATCCCAGCCTCCAGAATCTAGGAGCATCTTAAGCTACATTAAAAACAGGAATTGTGTTGCACATGGAATTAATGCTGCTGGTCAGCTGAATTTAAAATGGGGAGATCATCCTGGATGATCCCAGTGGGCCCAGTGCCATCACAAGGGTCTAAAAGTGGAGGAAAGACATGGGAGAGGAGGAGATGACATGTGTGCTCCTCCTGCTGTTGTTGGCTCTAAGGTGTGGGGTGTGGGGGGAGCCACAGGGCAAAGGACATGGGCAGCCTTTGGAAGCCGGACAAAGGAGAAAACAGATTCTCCTCTAGAACCTCAGAAAAGGAACCCAGACATAGTGACAGCCTGATTTTGGTGCAGTGAATCCTGTGTCAGAGTTCTTCTGATGTACAGAACCGTGAGATAAGAATTGGTATTGTATTACACTGCTGAATGTGTCCTGGCAGCAACAGAAATTAGTGGCCATGGCTGTGCTTTCCTCTTCCCTGAAGCTTCCGTGGCTGGGCTGCTCTCCTGTGTGAGCCTGGGCTTTCCGTGAGGCCGGAAAACCTGTCTGCCCTGTTTACTGCTGTCTCATGCGCTCACAGAGCACAGCGCATGGTGAGCCCTGCTGGGAGGTGGAGGGAGGCGATGTAACTTTAGATGGAAGTACTACTTCTCTGAGGTTTTTGGTTTGGGTGTTTTTGGTTTTTTTTTTGAGATCATATTTCCTATTCTTTGAAATAGCGGAAAGTAAAAACGTGTGTTCCTGTATATTTGATGTCAGGAGACCTTCCAAGGGGTATCAGATCACAGTGTAGATTAGAAGGGGCTCGACGGGACCCAGGAGCCTGACCTTGGGGGTGGGGCGCCGTCTCTGCATTATGAGGACAGCCTTGTTCTTCCAGGACGCCAAAACAGGTTCCCATCTGCCTGTCTTTATATATGGCTTTTTCCCTCACTAGAATCCTGTTTCTTCCCAAATGGTCCACTCACCAGATTGTCCCCCTGCCTTCTGATCACTTCCCTGTGGGGCTTCTCTTAACCCTCCAGGAGGAGGCAGCCAGCTCCTTCTCTGCTGCCCTGTTCTTGCCTCACTTCTGTGTTACGGCAACAAAGCTACCCCCCCAATAAGTGTAGATTGGTTTAAACTATGGACGCTGCGAAAACAAGTTCCTGGAAATGAGAGGCACTCAATGCACATTTAAAGCAATCTCTCTCTCTTTCTATGTATGTATGTGTGTGTGTGCGCGCGCGCGTGTGTGTGTGTTTTACTTGAAAAGCAACTTCATACTTGTATTGGTAGTCTATGTCCTAGATCTACTCTTATGAGCTGACATTTCAAGGAGGAATTAATTATATATGCCATCATTGAGGACCCAGGGAGTAGAATAAAGTAAAAGAACCCTAGTTCTCTAGGAAATTTAAAATCACCTTCAAGAAACAACAGGTTTTTCATCTTTCTACAATCGCCATTCTGCGATGAATTCAGAGCCCGGCAGACGCGTCAGCACCACGGTAGGGACCGAAGGCTCACTCAGTCTTTCAGTGAATGTTTACTGAGGGTCTGTTCTGCCCTGTGCTTCTGTAACGGCTACGACTAAACAGTACACAGAAAGGACTCCTGTCGAGGGGCGGACACGCCAGTGGAGGAGCCCGTGTGCTGGGCGAGTGGCTGGGAAGGAAGACAAGGTGAAACGGTGAACAGAGCCTGACCTGCTCACGGGAGAAAGGGAGCGTAGAGAAGGTGCCTTGACACGAGTGAGTTCCAGAATGCACACGGTGATAGAACTGTGTTCAGGATACACAAAATCCCATGACCACTGTGGATAAGAAGAACAAAAGAGATCTTCCTAAGGATTTTAACTCGATGCCTAAAGAATGCGGACTAACTTCGTAGGCAGACACAGCTGAGAGCTCCATTATTCTCAGAAACAAGAGCTTAGAGGAAGAGGGCAGGGAGTGTCTTGGCGTGTCGCCCCTGGGTCCAGCTTCGTTCTTGATCCATTTTCAAGGTCAGTGGGTTCCTGTCAAGTGTGTGGCAAGGCCTTCATGGAGGTCTGCCCAGCCCAGAAGCCCATCTTTTCTCTGAGAAACACTTTCTGACTAATAAGGATGGCCCTGGGGCAGGTTACTCAGATTCTCTGACTCCATTCCCTGCCTACAGCTTATTAGGCTGGAAATGGATGCAAGGCCTGTGAGTAACCACACCCTGCCCGGCGGACAGAGAGGCAGAGTGAGACGTGAATGACGCTGACTGCCAAGGGAAGCAGGGAGAGTGCAGAAAGAGATCTGTGTCCTTCAGGGGTGCCGAGTTTCAGTGCTACCCTCTTCCACGGGACCCAGTACATTCCCGTCCCTCCTGCCTTACGGTAAAGCCTCCACTCTTACTTAGTTTTAAAAAAAAATGGTTTCTGCAAATTGAAACTAGATTCTAAGTTAATACATGCTTTAGCAAGTCTCAAACCTATTTTTTCAGTGTCCTTTTTTTGCTCTTAAGATCCCAATAGACCTATGCCAACCTACCTCCTGAGTCCAACATGCACAAACCCTGTTTTTCCCAGCTTTACTCTGTGTCGGGTTAAACTCACTGTCTTGCCACCCACACTTAATCCTTGTGTTCTGTTTTCTCCTGTATACTGAATCACCACCTGGACCAGCAAACAAAATAAACAGCCCTGCAGCCATCCGTGACCCTCCCACGGCCGGCTCCCACACCGTGTTGCTCCCACTCGCCGGCCACATGGTCCGCACACCTGGGGTGTTGCTCACATGCTCTCACTGGCTGCCATTCCATCAGTGTGGATATTCTCTTGTCTGGGTCCCCCTTTATGGTCTTCACTCTCTCCTCGTTGTTCCACACTCATCTTCAATAAAAAGGTTCAAGAATAACCTCCTCCACAAAGACTCAATTTATATGAGCCACATTTATGACTCTCTAGTGAAATGACTTTAAAACACGTTGCTGCGATGTCCACACGTGGAGGTGTGAGAGAAGAAGCAGGCAAGGGCCCTGACGATCAGAAAGGCATGTTTGCAGAAGATTGAAGAGAATTCCAGGCCGGGACTGGTGGCATGATGACAATGCTGACCAGGCATTCGTGGGGACTTGGGAGGTCAGCTTCTCTGGCTCAGTGAAGGGATCCTGGCAACACCGGAAGGACTAAGTATAAAATGAGTACAAAAGGAAGGCAAGGAGAGAAGGAAAAGTGTGTTAATTGGGACGGAGGTGTAGGAGCGATGACAACTGCGGTCAGGGGTCGAGGCTTGAGCTTCCAGAAAGCTTAAAGCAATTTCCACCCATCATGGCGATGATGGCGCCAGGTGAAAGGGACAGGAAAATTGTCACGGTGGGAGACGTCAAGTAATCCTACCACTAGGATTCTAGCAGTTGGTGTTCCAGGTGCAGCCATGGTGGTGAGTGGGACGTGCATGGCCGTGGAGGGAACGGGAGAAGTCTGAAGGCAGGCTGCCCAGAGAGCTGCCCATGTCCCCCCCAAGGTCAACACGGAAAGTCACTTGGTTTATACCCATTTTTAGAGCTGGAAGAAATTTATTCATTTATTCCGTTTGAATAAAACACTCTCCATATCATCTCAATAGGATTACCATAATCAAACACCTAATTCTGTCACCCTCCAGGCTAGCATTAGGCTCCTGCCCAGGAGTGTTTTCTGGTTGTGGAGGAAGATCTTCTCCGTAAGCTCTCCTCAGTCCTCCCAGTGTGCACCAGCAGACATGCCCGCATCACCCATTTCCTGACTTCTTCCTGTTAAAAGCTGCCAGTCAAGCCGGTGTTACATACCCACTTGAAAGAAAGACCGAGCATCTTTTGGAATGAAGTTCATCACAGAATTACTTTTGTTAAAGCCAAGGAGCTCATTTGAATGTGGCTTTCCTAACAATAATGCTAGGGACTTCACAGTCTCTTATTTATTAAACAATTTACTCTAAGTTATTGAAAACATGAACATCGCAGCGTAGGCTAGAGCATGAGACTCTGGAGAGGAGACAATATTAGCTCCGGGGGGGAGTGGAGGCCGCCCTCAACGGGATTCCATCATTCTCTGGGACTGGGTTCTGTACACAGAGGTTTTTAACCCACTGATGGCAGATGGAGGAGGTTCACCCTCAGATCACCCAGTACTGCAGGACAGAGTTGTCATTCCCTTAAAGAATGGGTTACAACTTGAGACAACCCTAGTGGAATAATAGTAAGGTCCACAGTCAGTCGAAGGCCCTTCCCATAAGTCCAGGCAGGACTTTGAAAGTGAGAGAGAGGAACCCCATGCACACCGAAGAGGAGAATGGGCATTAGGCACTTGGACGTGGCCCTAACATTGTGGGCTTCACAGGGAGGTTCACAGGACATCCATCAACCCACCCTGTGCAGAGGGGGGCTCCCGGAGGTTGTCTATATGTTTCCATTACACTGACTTCAGATTTCTTTAGGCAAATAACTATGAAAAAGTCAACTGACAATTTCAAAAAGAAAAATGTGTGAGAAAGCAGGGGAGTGGCGTGCACAAGAGTTGTTGAACTACCTTGGACTGAAGACAGACGACGGGGTCGGCAGAGAGTAAGTATATCCAGGCGGGTGAGGTGGTTCCACTCTGGGAATTAAAAGGGCACCCGCTAAATCTGTCAGAAAGCACTTCCAAGATGTAGCACCGAAGAATTAGATCACAAAGGTCACTCAGAGAAATACGAGTGTCACAAAGTTAAGTACATCTAGAGAAGACCAGATAATAGGAAATATCTTTTTTCAAAGCTGAAATGATAGATTGCAAAAGTGGTGAAGTGAAGCACACGGCAGATATAAAGGGAAATCAAGATGATGGGAAAGAAATAAAATGGGAGGGTAATACAATAGAAGTGACGCTGTAGAAATCATAAAAGGAATGCTTGGAAACAACAGTGAAACTTATTGAGTAAAGTGAAATTTATTCAGAACATTCAGATGGCAAAGATTCAGAAAAATAACCCATGGAGTGGTATTCTGGCTGATTGCAAGACGCTGTGAAGAATACATTTCAAAAACTGTCATATGTTCTCAGAGAACACCATATGAATAATTTAACAGGAAAGCCAAGATTTATGAAAAGAGTATTAGCAGTGAAATGGTAATGCCAGCCCCAAGTATCTGGGGTTTTTTGTTGTTGGTTTGTTTGTTTTGTTTTCTTTTGTTTTTTAGGTGATAGTTTGGTCCTAATCTACATAATTATTTATATTTGCCTCCTCCACACCAAAAATGGAATAGAAAAAAATTAAGGAGAACCTTAAAGCATGAGATGCAGTCTAAGCTAATTATCTTGATTACTTAGAACCTGTCTTACCTGCTAATTGAACTTTTCCTGCTATGTTATCTGACTGACCCGCCTCCCACTTGGCTGTCTGCTCTCCTCCCCAAGGCCGTCACTAACAGGATTTCCTGGTGTTAACCAAGGGGTTCTTTTGCACACTGTGTCAGTGGGAACACCTTCCTTACCAGGCAAGGCATTACCAGGAGGAGCCTTTCTGGGAGGAGGAAGATGTAAAGAACTGAGCATAACTGGCATGCCTTGTAGCCACATTTAAGGAGGGTGGTACAGGGATGCTTACTGGCCAGAAGCTCGCCAAGCCACTGACCACGTGGTGAGGGAGCACAATGGGTCACCTCTTACCTTCTGCGTTAACGGCACTAGCATATGCATAGATGGTCATTTCCAGGCACTTATCCTGGAAAGTTACTCAAAATCATCAGAGCAGAAATGCAAACTGGGTATAGAACATCACAAAGAGAAGGTCAAAATCAGCTGTTTCGTGTGTACGTCAAAGAGTTTGTCTTCACAAGCCTTTGAAAACTGCGGTCAGCGCTTCACCTTCTGGCGCGTTACAGAGAAGTCCCACTCAGGACACGCGTTCACTCCTGGCGCATGTGGCAGGAAGCACTGGGCGATTGGATTCATTCTTGGGCCACCTCTTGCCCCAAGCCAATCTGTGCCTTATGCACTGATGCAAAGATAATTCAATTTATGGAATTTTATGCAAGCACTCATTGAACTTTATAGGACTCTTAAAAATCACTGTACTTACAACGGACGCCAAGGCAATGGGAGAATTGCTCATGACATTGACTCGCTGACATTGTGCTTTCAAAAACATACAAGTAGGAAAGCTTTCTATTTCTACCACCGATAGAGGCTGGGCATGTTGACTCAGATAAAACCAGTTTTTTCTGTCTCCTAAAGAAAGAAAAACAAACAAACAAAGAACCCCCAAAGATTGCTGAAGGAGACAGGGACTGACCATTCAGGTCCACGGAGACACATGCTCTAAAACTAATGGACGGCTGTGCATCTCCTCCAAACTTCCCTCCACTGTGCTCTACGGGGATGATTTTTAGTGCTTTGGAAATAATGTCTTTGGAAATAAAGTAGGTATTTTTAGTGCTTTGGAAATAAATGTCTCATAAACATTACTGAATTTATTTAATAATGCTTGAAGCATGTGCTTCGTGGTCTACCATAAAACTACAATGGGTTGGCTAGAATTAAGTCATGTATATACAAGCAGTAATGAATAAACTAAATGTGTAATTCTCAATAAAATTCCAAATTGATTATGACTCAGAAACTGTGTGTTGATTACGAGTGAAGTGTCCGTTCGTGCTTCCAGCATGTCTTTCCTCGGGACGTCGGTGACGATGTTTCAGGCACACATTGAAGCAGGTTGGCAAAAGCATAGATGGTTTATCCTTACAGAAGAAACACGGTATGTCAGCGGATAGGGAAACATTGAAAAATAAATTATGTGTCTTTCTATGTCTGCTATGGTACAAAATAAACATACATTTTTTAATCACAGATATAGCTCACGTTGAAAATAGCAGAAATCCTTCCTTAATATACAAATTACTTGTTTGTAATGTTGGGGAGTGCTATCTTCTTTCCTTCTTCATTAAAACAAGCCGTGTGTTCGTCAGAAGGCTCCAGTCACTTACGCTGTGAAGAGACTTGCTACCCCACCTAGAACATCACAGTTTCTGTCCCCGTGGGAGAAACGGGAAAGAACTGAGCCAAGTAAGGCCCTTCCACAGTGACGAGAAAAGAAACCCTCTTTCACACTCCCATTCTTTCCTAAAGTATGTGAGGTCCACCCTCTGTCTGCTGCAGGCATGGCAGCCATGGCACGCCAGCTCTGACCCACAGCAGCCAGCACTGGCACATCACCTGCTTGTGTCCTCCAGAGCCCTATGGTCAGCCACCTGCCCCCTGTCCTCTGTGCAAGGCACTGAGCAGCCAAGGACAGGGCCGGCGCACGGCAAGTGCTGCAGTGAATTGTAGGGATGCTATCGTTCTGTCCCGAAGACCCTCAAGGGCAGCTCCATCATCCCCGGCACCTCCGTCCTACCGTCTGCCCAGAGCCAGGCCCCTCCTCCATCAGTTGTGTCCCTGTCTCCCACTGGCCCACCAGCTACACTCCTTCTCTATCACTGGGATCCCTATCTCTACTGTCCCCAGCAGGCCATGCCCCCTCCCCTATCATCCTTACAGGTGTGAAATGATATCTCATTACAGTTTGATTTGTATTTGTGTAATGATTGGGAGGTTGACCATCTTTTTATATGCTTGTTGGTCATTTGTATGTATTTGGGGAAATATCTATTAAAGTTCTTTGCTTTTTTTTTTTAATCAGATTGTTTTTTGTGTTGTTGGGTTGTAGGAGGTTTTTTTTTTTAATATATTCTGGGTGTTAATTTGTTATCAAATATATCATTTGCAAATTTTTTCTGCCTTTCTGTAGATTGCCTCTCCATTCTTTTGATTATTTTTTTATTTTTTTAATTATTTCCTTTAATGTGCAGAAGTTTTTAAAGTTTGTAGTTCCACCTATCTAGTTTTGCATTTGTTGCCTGATTTTGGTGTCATATCTAAGAAATCATTGCCAAATCCAGTGTCATGAAGACTCCCCCTGTTTTCTTCTAGGGTTTTTTTGTATTTTGGGGTCTCCTTTTTAAATCTGTCATCTATGGGGTACCAGGGTGGCTTAGTCAGTTAAGCAGCTGATGGACATGGAACCTGCTTAAGATTCTCTCTCTCTCCCTCCTCCTCTACCGCTCCCCCCAAAATATCTTTCAACTATTTTTGGTTAAGTTTTGTGTACAATGTTAGGTGAGGCTGCAACTTCACTCTTTTCCATTGGCTATGCCGTTTTTCCAACATTATTTATTAAAGAAACCATTCTTTCCCCACGAAAGGGGGAGGGATGATCTCGAGCGGATGCCGTGCTGACTGTGGAGTCCTATTGAAAAGATGCAGTTGGGATTTTGACAGAGATTGTTTTGGATCTGTAGATTAATTTGGGTTATATGGACATTTAAACAAAATTAAGTCTTTTGATCTGTAACGTATTTCAATTTTTTGTGTTCTTTTGCTTCATTTTGTTATAGAGTGTCCTTTCGTCTGTACATACTGACTCATGTAGTTAGTGATTTAATGAATCTGTGCCTTGTGAATGAACATTTATATTAGTTCAGTTTTGTTTTTAGAAGTAGTGCTGTGATAAATATCTACACACACATGGTTTTCTGTTATGCAAGCATAAGTTCCCAGAGCAGCTGCTGCTGGGGCAAAACATTAAGGCATTTGGATTTCTGATGGAAAATGCCAAAACATCCTCTAGAAAGGGGGTATAATTTACTCTCCTAATAGCCATGGATAAGAATGCTTCCTTCCTCACGACTTCAACAAAAAAGGGTATTATCAAACTTTCAAATGTTTCTGATGCGGTAGACAGAACTCAGTATAATTTTAATGTGGATTTCCCTTAATATGGGTAAAGTTAAATATCTTTCCTTCTGTTTTTATTTTCTTTCCATTGAAATCTCTGGTTATGCATTTTCTTTATTTTTCTGTGCGGTTGTTGACATTTTTCTCATCAACTTGAGGAACTCTGCATTTGGGAGAGTAGTGTTTGACTTGTGATATGAACCGCAGAAAAGTCTTTCTAGTTTTATATTTCTCTCAGACTTTGAGTTTTTATTTTTTCTTTCTTTCTTTTCTTTTTTTTTTTTTTGTTTATACATAAAATTTTGACTTTTACAGTCAACTTAAAAATCTTCTTTATGGCTTTTTGATTTTTATTTGAGTCTTCCTTTCTCTAAGATTATTAAGGAATCTGGCCATTTCTCCAGTCCTTTAATAGTTTACACTTTATAATTAAATCTCCAAACCACAGGAATGCATTCTGGGGTATGGTGTATAGAACACGTCCAACACTAATATTTTCTTAAGTCAACTTAGTTGTCCCAGGACCACTTATAGAAAAGTCCATCTTTATCAATCTTTATCCCTCATATTTTAATTGCCACAAAAATAATATTCCAAAGTCCCAGTGCATTTCAGTTTATTTTCTTTGTCTGTCTTCTTATGTGCCAGCAACACACTATTTTCATAATGGAGATTTTATCATGTGTTTTAAGATCTGGTAGTGCTAGCCATCACCGCGTTTTCTCTCCTGCTATTTCTGAATCTTATCTTTCCACGTGAGCTTTGGAATCATCTGGTCTTATTACTCCCAAAATATCTGTTGACATTTTTGTATTGGCTTTATGAGAAATTTGTAAATGAAATTGTTAGCATTTTATATATCCTTGATTTTGACTATTCTTGTGCAAGAACTCGGTGTATCTTTTCCTACGTTCAGTTCTTTTCCTGTTCTTGCATAATGTTACAAAGTTTGCTCCAGGGAGATACCACCACTTTCCTCTTAACTTTTTTCCTCTTTATGTTTTGTATTTGTTATTTTTAAAGAGGACTTTTTTCCTTCGTAGATGTTATTTATGGGTATTACTTAATTTTCTATATTGCACAATCTCTAAATTCTCATATTGTTTCCAACAGTATTTCAGCTGATTCTGCTATGGTTTATTTCACATTATGCATCCTCATATACTGAGAGTTATCTCATTTTTTGCCCAATTATTCCATCTCTGTTCATTTTCCTTTTATCTAGTTGCATTGGCTTATGCTTCCCACACATTTTTAAATGAGGTTGGTGATCACAAGTGTAATGATAGTTAAATGAATGATTTCACACACACAAAAATGTTATCAGCAATCTCAATAAATACTAGTGCAAAATCCTAAGTGAAAAGTGAGCAAATGTAATCAAAGAGCAATTTATAAACATAATCACTTAATAATTAGGTGAACCTGATTCCAGATAAAGCGATGGTTGAATTTTAGGAAAACTATTGATTCCATCCATAATATTAAAGATCTAAGGAAAAAATATGCTCATCTCTGTAGATGCTGACAGGCATTTGGAAACATTCAACAACCATTCATAATTTTAGAAAAATTAATAGATCAAGAATATATGTCCACTTCCTAATTGACAAAATGTTTCTTCCTCTGTCTAAAAGCAAGACACATGAAGAATCACAAGTTTTGCTCTTTTCTTTGTGCCCTAGTGTCTGTGCAATTTGTGAACATTCCACGATCACGTATCAAGAAGACATTCTCTCTGTTTTTAAGATGCAGTATTTGTTATAAAAGGCGGATATCCTTCGTTAAGTATGGTGTTAGATTTCTACATACTCATAGTTGAAACTTGGTCTGTTGTGGACAGAAAAAAAAAAAAAAACAGCTGAAATGCCCACACTAATGTTTCTCCTCTTTCTTCTTACAGCTGTACTTTCTGCCCTATTCGTCCAGCGAATCTCCCGCTGCTTGCACAAGTTCTCATGGCCGCTGCATTCCGCTCGTCAGCCGTTAATCTTTGTACCATAGTTTCTTCATTTTTCATGTCTTGTTCAAAGCTCTCACCTAAACTTGTTTTGTATGACATTAAGATCATGTATCTTACTTTTGCCCCCTCTTTCTTGCATGACTTTGCCTACACTTTGGTTTTAATTTTTTTTTTTTTTAGGGTCCTTAAGTCACATTGTTTTAAGAATATTTCACTAGACAGAATAAATTTGGGCCTTACTTTGTAAATTAACTGAATTTAAAAGTGTGTTTTTTTGACGTTTATTGAAATAAGAAATAGGTTTGATTTTGGTTTTGCTGTATTATTTTGTGTATTTTTCTATGTTTATAAAATTTTAAGTCTTTAATTTGTGTATAATTTCTTTGTACTTTTTCTATATGAATAGAATTTCTGATATTTAGGAAGTTTGCTATTTTTGTTTGATTTAGTGGTTATCTCTGTAATTATAATATCACACAATATCTCCATCATTCAATTACTCAGACTGTATACATCGGTTCCCTCTTATAAGCAGTGACAAAGATAACACCTTTTGGGACATCTGGGTGGCTCAGTTGGTTAAGTGGCTGCCTTTAGCTCAGATCATGATCCCAGGGTTCTGGGATCGAGTCCCAATTCAGGCTCCTTGCTCCACAGGGAACATGCTTCTCCCTTTGCCTGTCCCTCCCCCTGCTTCTATTCTCTCTCACTCTGACAAATAAGTAAAATCTTAAAAAAATAAAAATAAAAAGATTAGATCTGAAAAGTCTCTTTTGTTTTAAAGAACTTTTTCTTCTGTTTCATTGTTGTATTTTATACTTTCAGAGTTTCCTATGGTGGGTATATTATATTTCTACATGAACTTTAAACCAGCTGTTGATCTCAACAAATTACCTGCAGAAATGTGGAGAAGATGAATTAGGACTTTCAATTTATAAGGGCTATCTTTTTTTTTTTTTTAAGTCCCTCTTTGATTTCTTTCTTCCAAGTTTATATTTTTTGTTGTACAATTTCAAACAAATTTTCAGTAGATCTATCCTTAAGTATTTCAAGATCTTTTTGGTCTTACCATAAATTTTTAAATTTTTAAATTTTCAGTATCTAGTTTTTCATTTCTGTTATATAAAAGTACCACTGATATTTGCATGTTGACTTTCTATAGAGCAACATCACTGTGCTAAAACATCATACACAGTAGCGTTTTCTAAGTGCTTTGGAATTTTTCACATAGGCATTTATATAATCTATGGATAAAGATCATTTTAGTTCTTTCCTTCCAGTTCTTGTAATGTCACTTTTTCCTTTTCTTGTCATATTGTGCTAGACAGTTCTTCCACTATGATATTGTGGTAAGCAGAATAATATCCATCTCCCACCAAAAAGAAAACAAAAAAGATATCCACACCCTAAACTCCAGAATTTGTGAGTATGTTGCATTAAGTAGAAACAAAGACTTTGCAAATGTGATTAAGAGTGTAGACCTAGGGGCGCCTGGGTGGCTCAGTGGGTTAAAGCCTCTGCCTTCAGCTCAGGTCATGATCCTGGGGTCCTGGGATTGAGCCCCACATCAGGCTCTCTGCTCCACAGGGAGCCTGCTTTCTCCTCTCTCTCTGCCTGCCTCTCTGCCAACTTGTGATTTCTGTCTGTCAAATAAATAAATAAAATCTTAAAAAAAAAAGAGTGTAGACCTAGACCTCAGTCTTACATCATAAGAAACTGCCAACACTTCCAATAAATAGGACATGGATCCTCTCCTTCGGCTTCTGGGAAGGAAAGAAGCTCCACCAACACCTTGACTTTAACTCCATGGATCTGTGTCAGATTTCTGACTCACAGATATGTAAAATAATAAATATAGGTTGTGTTAAGCCACTCTGGTTTTGGTAATTGGAATATTAATAAGATATTGAATAGGAATGGTGATGGGAAACATCCTTACTTATTCATCTCAGTCTTTGGGGCAATCCTTTCACCATTAAGTAGGACCTAAGTAGACAAACTTCTCAATTTAAGGAAGTTTTTATCAGGAGTGGCTATTGAAATTCATTGATGTTTTTTCTGCATTTATGGAGATGATGACATGTTTTTTCTTCTAAAATATATTTATATAATAGATGGCATTGATCAGTTTATGAAGGTTGAACCAGCCTTGCATCACTGGTGTAAGCTCTACTTAATCATGATCTATTTTCCAGGATTTTATTTGATTATATTTTGTTAAATACTTGTGTGCCTATATTCATTAGACTTTTTAATCTGTATTTTCTTTTTCTGATGTGTCTTTGGTTTTGATGTCAGTATAAGATCGGACTAATAAATAAATTGGGAAGTTTTCCCTCTTGTATGGAAGAGGCTATAGAACTGGTGTTATAGTTGGTGTTGTAGTCTTGAATGACACAAAGGTTTGGGGGACCCACCTCCCAAAGAGTTGAAAATCAATATATAATTTTTGACTCCCCAAAAACTTATCTATTACATCCCTATTGTTGGTGAGAAGTCTTACTGAATAATATAGAGTTGAATAACAAAAAATAACAATTTTGCATGTTATATGTAGCATTAGAATAAAGTAAGCTGGAGAAAAGAAAAAGTCACTCAGAAAGTCATAAAGAAGAAAAAGTACATTTACAATAAAATCTGCATGTAAGTGGACCCACACAGTTTAAACCCATGTAGTTCAAGGGTGAACTACATTTCTTCCACAAAGATGTGGTACAATTGCCAGTAAACAACAGGGTCCAGGGTCTTTGTTTTGTTTTGTGATTTTGTGGGAATATTTTTAACTAAAACTTTAATTTCCTTAGTAGGTACTGTAGTATTCAGGTATTTATTTCTTCTGAATGAGCTTCACAGTTTTATATCATTCAACAAATGTATTTAATCTATGACGTGTTTTTGGGTATCTTTAGTAATATCACAATATTATCCCTTTAACATCTGCAGAACTCCAGAATTATTTTATTTCTAATAGTCATAAGTTGTTTCCTCTCTCTTTTATTTCTAATCAGCCTGGCCAAAGTTGTTTTTTTTTTTTTTTTAATTTCTTTTCAGCATAACAGAATTCATAGTTTTTGCACCACACCCAGTGCTTCATGCAATGCGTGCCCTCCATGATACCCACCACCAGGCTCCCCCAACCTCCCACCCCCCGCCCCTTCAAAACCCTCAGGTTGTTTTTCAGAGTCCATAGTCTCTCATGGTTCATCTCCCCCCCAATTTCCCTCCACTCCCTTCTCCTCTCCATCTCCCCATGACCTCCGTGTTATTTGTTATGCTCCACAAATAAGTGAAACCATATGATAATTGACTCTCTCTGCTTGACTTATTTCACTCAGCATCATCTCTTCCAGTCCCGTCCATGTTGCTACAAAAGTTGGGTATCCATCCTTTCTGATGGAGGCATAATACCCCATAGTGTATATGGACCACATCTTCCTAGCCTGGCCAAAGTTTTATCAGTTACATTGGTCTTTTAAAATTTACCTGCTTTGGTTCCATTGATTTTGCAAGGCTTTCCTTTTTTTTCTTCTTTTTTTTTCTTTTTTTACTTCTGTTTTTAATTCCATTGATTTCTGCTGTTAATTTTTTTTATTTTCCTTTTTCAGATTCATTTAGGTTTAATTTTTCCTCTTCTCTAATTTCTTAATTTGGAAATTTTTAACAATTGATTTGTAACATTTCTTGTTTTAATTTAAGCCTTAGTGCTATAAATTTCCCTCAAAGAACTTCTTTATCTATATCCCACAATTTCTTTTTCTTTTTTTTTTTTTTTTCCTTTTCTTTAAGTAGGTTCTAGTGTGGAGCCTAATGTGGGGCCATAACTCATGACCCTGAGATCAAGACCTGAGCTGAGATCAAGAGTCAGATGCTGAACTGACTGAGCCACCCAGGCACCCCTATGTCCCACAAATTTTTATATGGCATGTTTTAGTTGTAACTCACTTAAAATATATTCCTGCTGGTGGGTGTTAAGGAGGGAACGTATTGCATAGAGCACTGGGTGTGGTGCATGAACAATGAATATTGGAACATGAAAAAATAAAATAAAGTTAAAAAAAAATTCTACAGTCTCTACAAAAATATGTTAGAACTAATAAAGAAATTTTGCAAAAAAAATAAAATAAAGTAAGATAAAATAAAGTAAAAGAAAAAATATATTCTAAATCTCCATGTGATTGCTTCTTTGGATCACAGGTTATTCAGAAGTGTGATATTTATTTTCCAAATTTGGAAGTGGGAAGGGTGATTGTGCCATTGCCTGATACTGATTTCTAGTTTATTTCATTATAGTCAAATAATATATTCTGCATATTTCAAGTATATTATATTTTTTGAGGTTGAATTAGTATATTTTTATTTAGTAACTCAGTTTTCTCAAATGCTGTTTAGTGAACATTCTATTTTTTTCCACTAATTTAAAATGTGAACACTGCCATATTTGTTAATTTCATACATTTTTGCAAAATTAAAAATATTTCAGGGGCGCCTGAGTGACTCAGTTAGTTATGTGTCTGCCTTTGGCTCAGGGCATGATCCTGGGGTCCTGGGATCGAGCTCCGCCTCCAGGTTCCGATCAGGAAGACTGTTTCTCCCTCTCACATTTCCCTTGCTTATGTTCCCCCTCTCACTGTCTCTCTCTCTCTGTCAAATAAATTTTTAAAAATTTTTTTTAAAAATTGCAGTGTTTAATGTTGCTCTGAAAAATTATGTAATTTGGATCTTAGCTTTTGCATGTGAATTATTTTCCGAAGAAAATCCATTATGGCACAAAACTATGAGAAATTCTGTGTATAGATTTTTTTCCCATTTTCTGTTAAATAAAGCTTAAGAATTTTTTGGAATCTAGTCATATCCTTGGAAATAATCATTTTATCTTTGCCAAGTTCACTTTTCTAACACACTTTCAGATATTCTGGGCTCTTTCAAGCCATATGAATTCAAAAACCCTTTATGTAATTAAAGGAGGGTATTGTCTTCGATCTTGGCTTGACTTGCAGAATTATGAATGTCAAGATCATGAAGATACTGTTGATTTAGGATCGCACATGTTACTGTAATTCGTGCTATACTCAGAAAGAATGTTCAAGTAATACTTCCCGTTCCAAGGACAAAGGTGAAGATGTTTTTCGAAAATTTCTGGTAATTTATTTTTTAAAGCACTTGACAAGGGTAGTCAGCGATGCACAAAAAGCACAAGACTACTCCTCGCCCTCGGGGACTAGCGAGACAAGAGGCAGGCGTGCACATCAGAAGGTGACACAGAGAGCAGTTTCTGTACCTGCGTTTCTGTACCTGCATCTGGATCTGCTCCATCTCTATCTCTACCCACTTCTGTCTCTATTTATATACAAAGGGTACAAAGCCACCCTCTGAAATAAATTCTCGCTGTGAAAGACTGAGAAAAAGCTTTCCCGAGAAAGTGCTTTCAAATTCGCAGTAGCTCAGGGGGCCTTAGAGAATCTGCCTTAAGAGAGAAATCCGAGCTCCTGACAGAATGAAGAAATGAGGCTGTGAGCTAAAAATCACATTATTGTAAATTGAAATGCTCCTTCTAGAACACAGGTGTACAAAGGAAGAAGATTTTCACAGACAGGAGTGTCCTTCTCCTAATTTTTTTTTTTTTTAATAGAGGTAACTTTAAGGAAGTGGATAAATTGGAAGGGAACAAAAAGAGAGCATACATTCCTGGAAGACAATTCCTAGTAAAAGATCTCCAAGTAATGACTCCATCCTTCCAGTTCTTCTCTAGAAAATTGGATTTGTTTTTTGAAGACTCTTTCTCATAGCTTTTCCCATCATTCTCACATGGTTTGAATATGTAAGCGCATGTATATAGACACATACACATGATTCCTTCTCTCTCTCTCTCTTTCTCTCTCTTTCTAACAGGAAAACATCTTTGCCCCTACATGACATTTTGTATAGGTGGGACCTTCCAAAACACCTGCTCATTGATGACCAGGACGCCACATTTATGGAAGGGACATTTTCTGTACGTGCCTCACGGCAGGACTATCTTGCATCTTTGCAAACTGCCCAGGGCAGAGCACTCTGGCGCTATCTGTTCGGACCAGAAGGTTCTGCATTACATATTTTATGTTAAGATGCAAAACAGTGTCACCTAGGGGCCTCAGATCTTTGAGGAAAAATTATATTTTTGTAATGAGTGTGTGCCTTTCCTTCATCAAGTCACTTTTCCAAGCATGAAGAGATGTTAATTTTTGACCCTTCCTCCATGGTCATATTAGGAGGAATTTCCCATAAAGGATTTATTGGCTGTAGTTAAAGTGAAATAATGCATGAATTAAATGGTGAGAAAATGGAAAGCCCAAGCTGTGAGTTTCTTGAGTTTATGGTTAATATTTAAATATATTCTAGGGAGCATGGGTCCACTTTATCTATTATTTTGACATAAACTGGAAATGCTGGTGACTAGCCTCCTAACTGGGTCTGTCCTTCTTCTTCCTGAAGGGCGACAGAGGAGGAGAAATCACTGTTGCTTTTACACAAAGCAGGCATCTACCAACGACCAGAAAGTCACAATTTCACTATTTTATTCTAAATACAATATCCGCTGTGCAAAAATTGTGTGTGTGTGTGTCTACCTCACTGAGGAGGGGGACTTTAAGGAAGCCACAAATGACAGTTAGTTCTGACTGTCAATCGACACATTTAATGAGAAACTCTGCCTGATTTAATGAGTCCTGGTGCTTCACTCTGCCGTCACTTTAAACAGAACTTGCATCTACAACTCTGTGGTGTCAGTTTTTGGCCCTCCCCCTGGCAGTTCCACGTACTTCTAATGGAAGGAGTTTTATTAAGCACATAGAAGCAATCACTACTAATCTACTGGGACAGAGAGGCAAGGAGATGCGCATGTGCGCGTGCGTGCAGGTGTGTGGGGCGGGGGGCGGGGCGGGGGGAGAGAATGTGCACCTGGCTGAGTTGCCCAGACAGAGTAAGAGGAATCCTTAGGCCTGGAGAGGGCACCATGCGAGCCTTAGCACAGGGAACAGAAACAACGAAGAGACTAAAAATAGCATTTTGTCAGGAGCGCAGTGAAAAATCAAAGGCTAATTGAGCTCCAGAAGGGAAAGCCCGCGTGCCCCCTGCCGCCTCAAGGGTCCAAGGTCCTTGTTACGAGCCATTAGTGTGAATTGGGTGTGTGCATGGGCCCTCATTCTGCTATGGCCTGTTTGCCACTCCCATCCCACGGTCGTGGCTGCTGCGGTAGTCCGGGCAGAGGAAATGACTTTTTCCTCTTCCCTGGGAATCTGCTTGGCTAGAACGTGCCGGGTCACGCCTGGGCTGCCCCTAACTGTGTGACATGCGACTCAGCTGTCCCTTCCAACGTGGCCCAGGCTCGGATGAGAACGCGCGCCCGACGGCCTTTCATCTCCATCCCCACGGGAAGAACGGCAGGGAGAAAACCGTTCTAACATTCCCCGGGGTTACCCCGTCTTCAACATTAATGTAAGCTTTTATTCCCACTACTGGTGCCATTTGTTTCTGGTTCAGTTTGGTTTTTCTTTAGCATGAGAGAGGTTGGTGCCGTCTCTCCAAGACCACCGTCTGGCAAATTCCAGGGGAAGGAATTCAGGTCGGTGTCAGGCTAGAAAAACAGCGAGTGGAAGGAACTGCTCAGATCAGTCAGCTCCAAGTGCCCAGTGACTAATTACTAGGTGCAGTCACAGGCACACAATGGCGCAGTCAGGAGGTGACAATAAATTCTTGGAAGGTCGAAGTCCTCCCCCCACGTAAAACTTCCTGCAGGACTCAAGTGTCCCTGCCCACAGGCCTGGCCACCAGGCCTTTGACAATGCTGCCACCTGCTGCCTGGCTCTGCGGGTGCCGCGCTGGAGCGCCTTCCTCCTGGAGCCGGTGCCAGGAGGGCAGGCCTTTGCTCAGTCGGCTTCCTGGGTTTCTCTCTCCCTGCCCTTCTCCCAGCCTGACTCAGAGCTCACAGGGCTGGCAGGCGGGCCCTGGGGGAGATGGGCCCTGCTCGCCTCAGGTGCACTGGCTCAGGTGAGAACCAGACACGGAGAAGGAGCCGAGGTGGCATGCATCCCTTAGATCCCTTGCATCCTTCCCAAAGCTCTGTGGAGCGTGGGCACCTCTGGTCCGATAAGCATGCCGTGCTACGTGTGCTCTGCACTAGTTACAGCTTCTGCTCTGCCTCTGAACAGTTCCGCAAAGTGCTGGAAACAAAACCCCAGGGCGCTGCCATTCCTTTTCTCTGCAAGGTGGCCAGCCTCCTGGGAGAGTCTCCCTGGTCCTGCCTCGATGAAGAAATATGGCTGTCCATACTGAGGCACCGCCCAGGTGTGCTGTCGGTCAAAATGTGCCCCACAGATGAGCATGGAATACCAAGAGCCCAGAAGCCAGCCTCTACCTGCTGCCGGCCTCCCACTCTCTTCTCCCTCTCTGGGAGAGCAGGCGCCCCTTCTTCCACCAGCCACTCCCCGCGCTCAGTCCCTGCCTCGTTTTTGGATTGCTCCTTGACGTACAGGTCTGCCACCAGCAAAGTCAGAGCCCTCTGATGGAAGATGCACTTTCATTATTTTTCATTTTATTTATTTATTATTATTATTATTATTTAGAATCTTATTTAGAAAAGATCCTCAAATATTTTCTTATCATTCTCTGGTCAAGAAAAAATAAAGTTGGTACGCTTTGCACTTTGTGAATGGAAGACGAGTGCTTGAGTAATCTTGCAAATTTACTAAAGTTGACTTAAGGACCTAATGTCAGGGTTATAGGCCAGTGAGGAAAACACCAAGTGTGTGGACAGGGAGAAGCAGGATCCCGTGATCAGCAGTAAGGGGAGAACATTCTGGAATGGGCAGAGAGAAGGGAGGCTCCCCACCTGACTTTGAAAGAATAGTAAGGAAACCCCAGTGAAGTGAATGGAAGAGTGGAGCAGGTGTTTATAATCACTTTTGTAATGTTAAATAGGGGAAAAGAAGAGATAGAAAAGCACCATGACCCAAGTAAAGCAATTGCTACAAAACCTTATCATCCACTTCTCAGGACAGTGGGAGTGAGTGTGTCTCAACGGCTCCGAGGCTGCCCCCAGCCAGCTCAGCCGCACTTCAGGGGAAGAAAAGACTCCAAGGAATTCCTGGGAAACTGGCTTCCGAAAAACACTTCAAAGTATGACATCTTATTTTGGTTTCTGGTGAAAATGAGTGCTCTGGAATAAGTTACTTAATGAAATATGTGTTTATCATACAAAGAGGACACTTGATACTAATAGAGAGGACCTCATTTTCATTGTTATTTCTCCTAAATCAAACATGTAATTATTACCTGAAAAAAAAACCTGACTGAAGTGTATTGACAATATTTGTTAACCATGAGAACAAAATACACTTTCCTAAGTCGTCTTCATCACGCTCTGATATTTGGCACTAGGTAGTAGGTTTTGATTTTATAAGTCAAAGTGTCATGAATTTCTGAAAATTAGGCCTGTCTTCAGTCTCAGAGTCACACCACAGCCTCTAACGTGCTCCGTATTCTCCTGTCTTAAAGAAACGTGACGACCCCCAACTCATGCGCGCTGCACAATGCTAATCATGCATTGGAACTAAAAAACACATGAAATCTAATGCAATGATAACCACATTTGAGGCATTTAGCTGGAAATCGATTGCTCTGTGTTGGTGCGGGATCAGTACACACACACTTTCTCATTTGCTGTTAGGAAACTGGTCATTGCCCGAATCACCATTAGAAGCAGTGAGTACTTGTCCCCAGGGGGGAAAAAAAACATGTGCACCCAACTCAGCTCCTAGGAAGGGCTCTGGGAAGATCATGAAGGCACAGCTGTTTGGAGGAAAATCATAATAAATTGTTGCAAAGCATCATAAACTTTTCATTTAATATAAACACTTATGCTCGCCTGGCATTTCACTTCCATAGGTAAAGAGGGTTTTTCTTTGTTCTCTGATGCCAGCAGATCTCAAGCCTGATTGATATTGACTTTATTCCCAGGGGTCAGACTGTCAAATAGTTATCCTCTAGAATAAAGTATGGAGCCAAGTGTATGGGAAAGGAAAACGCCACTGACTGTCCCTGCCGGGCTGTGGCGCCTCACTCCCCGCCCGGCAGGTCTGTCGCGAGCTCCTCTATCAGAGTTAGTGTGTGGAGATTTAACCCCTCCGGTAATTCACACTCCAAAATGGGCCAGCCTTTACATAAACCGTGTATTTATTTTTGAGTTGGCTTTTGCAATCTCTACATACAGCATTTGCTGGTTTTAACATGAATTCTTTCAGCATGTCTTATTTTCTGAATCAGGGTACCCAACGAAGAGTCTCCCTCTTTTGGCCAACCAAACGATGCTTTGCTTAATTTACCTCTTTTCAATTTCTTCCCTGTCTTCACACTTTTATTGTTTTCCAGATATGTTTCCTCTGAGTTCATCTGCCAACATATTCCTGTTCAGAATTCCCCCAAAGTGCTCCATGAGAAAGACAAAATACGATTCCCTATTATCTGTGGTTCTTTTCATTCTTCCTCATAAATCAGTCCTCTCAGCTGCTTTATCATTCCTGCTTCTCTCCTCGGTGCTTCTTAGTTTGTCAACATCCTTTTGGTAACGAGGCGCATGGAGTCAGTGTGGGTCTAGCAGGGTGACAACTACTGGGGACTCACAACCTCACAGCACGGAGCACCTTGTAGGGCTTCACAGCCCCTCACTGCACCCCACACACAGGTGCGTGCTCCCATGCACCCATGGCAGCAGATCAATTTAAAAGCCTGTGTTGTTCTAACTCTCAGTAGAGAGGCCTTTCCACTGCAGCTCCCTGCCAGAGGGCTTACACACAAACCTGCTTGGCTTGGAAATCAAAGAGAGAGGAGAGGAGGTCAGGTGTTCTCATGCTGAGGGACGAGGCTCGCCAAGAGACAAGACTGGACTAATAAGGTCTGAAACCAGCTTTATCTAGTTAATAGCAGCCTTTGACATCCCAGGACAAGATGCTATTTCCTTCTGTTTTTGTCTTTAAGCACTGACACGGTGAAAGCGAACATGGGAGATTTTAATCTGTGCACTAATGCACCCAAGAAAACTGGGGAGAGAAAAGAAGACATTTTACACCTGTTCCCTGTACTCCCGTTGCAGAGCCAGTTAGTCAAGGATCCTGAGTGAAACTCTTCAGGGATGATTTTCCAGTTTTGTCCTTTACATTTTCTTAGGATTGCCTTTTCATCCCTGAAGTCATAAATGGCCCTTCAAAGTTTATCCCTTCTTTCTTCTTTTTTTTTTCTTCTCCTTTTTTTTGTATTGTTTTTGTTTTTTGTTTATCCCTTCTTTCTTTTTGTTTTGTTTTGTTCTGTTTATCCCTTCTTTCTGAAATGTGGCCCACCCCACGTGCTGCGACCCTGAGAGTTCAGCCACACCCTTCTGCAACAGCTACCCTCTCTTTTTCTGCCATGGGGCACCTGGCCAGTGCCAGCCAGGGACACCCAGATGGGTTTGCCTGTTCCTCCCCTATATAAACAGCACTTGGAAAAAATGCAGTTTGGACATGAATATAATTGATCCTACCACATAGGCTAGAGATCTTGTTGATATCAAGCCTGCAAAGCAAGTCTTCCCCTCATTGCACACTTCCAAACTGACAAAGAATTACAGTGTCCTGGAGTAAAAATAAACTCAATTGCATTCAGCCAATATTCATTCCATGCCCACTATGTGTGTGTATAAAACCTGGCAAGTCACGATCCCAGAACTAAATAATCTTATGCTTTGATAGGGGAGGAAGGTACAATCAGTTTACAGGTAACAGCAGTGAAAGTCATAATATATGAGATAGAGTGAAAAGGATTAAAATTAATTTCCAAGAACACTTTTAAAAACACTTAACATTCCCTTACAGGCATACATTATGCATACATTTATTTCTTCTCCCTGCACTTATGGAGCTTCTACTCGATGGAAGATACAGTTCTAGGATCAGAGACACAGGAGCAACACATACACACATGTACACACATGCACAGTTCCTCCCCCTTCCTGCAAACAGGCCAAGGAATTTGACAATAAATAAATGCCTCATTTAATTAATTCCTGAAACAGCCTGGTATTCTAATCCCCTACTTACGTATGAGATCACTCAGGGTAACCCCGGGGAGGTGGCCTTCCCACAGCTGCTCCTAGAGTCAGGAAAAACCCCAGGTGTCAGTGGTTAAGATTTGGCTACACCAGCTCTAATGTCTGAATTTCCACCCTGGGCTCCACAGCCTGATCAAGGTCACTGTGTGACCTTGGGCAAGTTGCTCAACCTCTCTGTTTCAGCTTCCTCATGCTGCAGAGGTTTGTTGTGAGAATTAAAGAAGTTAATCCCGGTCTACCTAGTTTAGTAGCTATTTCTTGTTGCTGCAGTTGCCCCTTCCTCTTCTTTCTTTTGAACTGGCAATGAGCATAATTATTCACTTCTTACAGCCACAGAATTTACTGGCATGTATGCTCTTTCCTTTCACTGACTCCCACTTAATTCATTAAGATGCCTTCCAGAAGGGAAAAAAACAAACAAACAACTCACACCATTTTAAGATCAAAATTATCCAAAAAGGGATCATATTGTAATATTTTACATTTTGGGGAAACTTTTTTTCTCATCCAGAGATTCAGTGAGGCAGTCAAAACTTTCAAAGGGCGGCTAGTCTAGATTTTAACAAAAGTAACAAAGTAATTGATTTCTGATATCCTCATGTTACTTCTTTAAAAAAGGCTCAAATGACTCTAATTGTTTTTAAAATAGTTTTTTGTTTTGAAGAAAATCTGATTTACCTGATGGTGAATGAAAACAAACAGACCAATAAAAACATTTGTTCTGAAAAATGCGCAGAGTAAGTTCATGACCTGGGCACAGTACAGAGGTGTGTCCAGAGGGGCTCATCACTCAGAGCTCTCAGGGCTGCATCAGCACCAGGGGTGGGGATACATGTGTCTCCAACAGAGCCTGATCTGCAAGACGTTCCTTACCCGTGAATTTGTCAACAACGTCCCCCCAATCTTATGTTTGCAAACAGGAACGCAGTGAACACTTTCCTGTCATTCATAAATAATACCCAGTTGCTTGTGACTTTATGAAACAGACAAATGTTCAAAATCATACCATTGGAAACATTGTCATTATGCATCTATGTATCTAAAAATCTTTGGTCTGGGTAATCAACTTATGTAAAATATACAACATTATCAATTAAATGTAACACTAGAACAACTATAAAGGCAATCTAGTGTATCTATGAGAAACGGTCTTTAACAGTTATTTGAAGAATTTAGGGACCTAACTCTTCTCCCTGTACATTTTACTTGTAATGTATGAGGTGATCTTAGTATCTCACATCAAAGCTGGAAAATTAATTAAGATAGTTCAAGCAGGGGAGAGGGTCGTCTGTTAATGAAAATGCTTAAATTCAACAATGGTAATTTATTTAAGGACCCATGGAAATTATCAGTAAGAGTAATATGAAGGTTATTTGATTTTATCATTTAGGAATATTTAGAGCTATGATTCCTGATGAAAAGGAATAATTTGGTAAAGCACGAGTCAAAAAAATAAAGTCTGCCAAGTCAAGAGCAGCCTAATCAACATCAGTCATTTCAATACAATGTATTAGAAAAGGAGTTGAGTGTATTAAATAATACACGTTATATGTGAGGTGGCATAATTTGACAACTTGTAGCATAATGTTATTTACTCAAAAACCTGATTGTCTTCATGTATATTCAAAACATATGTAGCTACCCGATTTTCATAAGTAATTTAAATACAGTTTATGAAACATGTACTAAATTATCTGATTTCTAAGTGGATGCTGAGAAGAGGAAACTTTTTTCCTGTACCAGCAAATACCAAATTATAGCAGAGTCAATAACTTCCATTCATTTTATATAATTTGAATATTTTATTTCTGTAAAATTTGTGATCATTTCTTACTAAGAATGTTTTATTTACCAGATGAAGATACTACTGCATGAAATAAAAACTTTCAAATCTGTGTTGGTTCTTTTTGGTGTTGAATTTTAAAACTACACTAAGAAATTAAATAAAACCCAAACAATTCCTATTCATGTTGTTCCATTAGGCTTTGTCTTAATTTTTAAACTTGCAAGAGTGATAGTTTGGAATAAAGTCACCGCCAATAGTCACAGTAGAAACTACGAAATTGAAATGAGCTTGTAAAGATCCTTCTATTATACCAAATGTTATGGAGGTCCCTTCAATAGTTCTTCCTAGCTAGCCCAACCATTACCATTCTAAGACCTCGTCTAGCTATGGTATATGTTTGCATTTAAAGGTTATTTGAATAACCCCCTAATTAAAAAGCACAAATCAGACTCCTACACAAACTCAAGTGGGTCAGGCTTCCGCTACTCTGAGCCTCTTCCGGATGGGTCTGGGAATCCTGGAGCACACAGATTGCATTTGAAATGGCGCCATTACGCTGGCCCGAGGTGGCCCTGTGGTGGTCATACAGGGGCGGCAATCCTAGCCACACTCGCAGGACGCGAGCTCGGAACTGCAGCCGGCAGGAGGAGACGCAGGGGCGATCGCACCCCGTTGTCACGGATTCCTGAATTCAAACACTGGCACATCAGGCAAATGATCCAAAATAGCATTTTTCCCAGCCCTCTGAACGGGAATGAGATTGGAACAGAACTGGTGCGCCGAAGATGGAGGTGAAGGAAGTGTGCTTTTAACTCCAAAGGAGGAGCCCCCACCCTTGGAGAAAGTGATGTGCCTGGGAAGAGACAGGTCATAATGAGGCAAGAAAAGGCGCCTGGCATTTGCATGGCCCGACATGGAGCCCTGACTTGCAGAGGGTGTAATTGGAGCTCTCTCTGTGCAGGAACAAAGGCCTGTCATGATGAAGAAAAGCTCCAAGCTAAGCAGAACCCTGGCCACCTGCATCTTTCAGTTCCCGCTCTGCGCCTTAAAAAAGAGAAAAATAAGAAACCAGGTATGGGGGGGGTTCCTAATATTAGGGAGGGAAGGCACCCTCTGGGCTGATACTATTGT
Source organism: Mellivora capensis (assembly GCA_004024625.1). Taxonomy (NCBI): domain Eukaryota; kingdom Metazoa; phylum Chordata; class Mammalia; order Carnivora; family Mustelidae; genus Mellivora; species Mellivora capensis. The sequence continues at coordinate 45,856 of PISX010014655.1, forward strand.
GGGGTTAATTACATGGTTTTGAGGCCAGGGGTGATCACCATTCCTGAGGACAGTTTGCTTCACGAAGAAATGGCGAGGCTCACACAAAACATGCAGACTCCCTTCCATTTGCTCGTTCCTTCAAGATGCCGAGGGCTGGTCTGACCCGTCTGCCTTCAGGAGATGGGCTGTGTTTGGGCATTTCCTCGGAGGCGCCCCGAGCCACAGAGGGCAGCAGGTGGCCCTCTGCAGCCCTTCCTTTCAGTGCGTCAGTGTGCCGGGCAGGGAGACCGTGCTGCAACTCAGAAAGCCTGATTTTCAAAATGAAGTTCTGTTTACATGCTCTGTTACTTTTAAATAGTGGCAAACTGTGCTTTGTGGAGAACTCCGCTCTCTGGCCTAGGTGCGCGCTCGCTATCTCCCCAAACGCATGTCGGCTCTTAGGTCCCTCCGGGTAGAAGGCCCCTCGTCACTGAGTAGGCAGATAGTGCTATTAAGCTTGAATATTTAGATTCCTCACTTCAGTAAATGTCATCAGGAAAAGCTTATTTTCAGGGGATTAGGAAAGGTTGTTAGGCATCGTCAAAGGACAGCCATAGGAAGTCAACAGTTTGGATGATGGATTTCCATTGCCTTCCATGGTAAAAAGGATTGGGTCAGTCAGACTGTATGTTTATGCTCTGATCCAGCTCCACGGGCCACCTCCACAGCAGTGGACAACTGGCTGTGTCCCAGATAGAGATTTGTCTCCCGAGCACACAGCACGGTCATAAATGGGGAGTGATGAAATAGTGTGGAGGGCTTGGGAAAACATGGATGCTGTTTACGGGCCCATGATGTACCAGCGTGACATCTTTATTGTGTCGACTTTCACATTTCCACAGTCCTGGAAGACTATGGCACAGGAGGGAGGATCTCATTCATTCCCACTGTGCTATTTTTATATGGTTTTCATAACAGGTTATTTTGGAGGAGATAACGCAAAATCATAAGGTGGATGCCATTTTATTAGTGACAGAATTTAGTGACTAAATTATTTATAATAGTAACAGAATTTTTATATCTTGGCCAACATACCGTTCCTCTCTTTACTGTGCATATATAAATTTCTATGGCAATACCCCTAGGTGGCAGGGTAATATTATGATACTTTAGTTCTTAAGACGCTCAACATTCTAACCTTAAAAAGAGAGAAAGAGAGAGAATTAGAAATAATTTCTTGAATCATTAACCTGGAATTTAGATATCTCTGAAAATAGAAAGTATAAAAAAATTGGTTGGTAGCTGGTCCTGAGCAGGTTTTATCAATATGGAACCATATGTGTTTGTGTATTCCAAAACTTGTCTGAATAAAAATAAGTGTTTTGGGGCACCTGGGTGGCTCAGTGAGTTAAGCCTCTGCCTTCGGCTCAGGTCATGGTCTCAGGGTCCTGGGGTTGAGCCCCGCATCGGGCTCTCTGCTCAGTAGGGAGCCTGCTTTCCCATTCTTTCTGCCTGCCTCTCTGCCTGCTTGTGATCTCTCTCTCTCTCTCTGTCAAATAAGTAAATAAAATCTTTTGAAAAATAAGGTTTTCTTTTATATTAGGAAAGAGGAGGGAGAGGAGAGGCCCCAGAGCCCATTGCCTCATCCCAGGTAATCAGAAGCTCATGTTTTATATTATAAATTCTTTCCCAAATATCTCATATCATCGATTAAGACTGGTTAAACAAAGCCCAACAAAACAAAAACTAAAGAAATAACCAGGACACAGGGCATCAGAGATAGTTAACCTGTGTTTTATTTTGCCAAAAAAAAATTTTAGAACGTACGAAATATTTTCCATTGAAGGCACGGCTTAAGAGACCTCTGGTACCTACTCACATAAATTGTTACAATTATGTAGGGAAGTCACTGGACATCTGAACAAAAAACCTCAAAATACTTAAGAACTTTGACCTCATGCTTCTGCTTCATAAATTGATCCCAAGGAACTGAAATACAAGAGCAACAATAACTCTTATGAGCGTGGGTGCACATTAAAATGATACAGAATTTGTGAATCAAAATAACCAGGTATTTGTGCTATGAAATAGTATATAATCATCAAAATTAGATTTACACATAATATTTAATATACTGGGAAATGTTTATTAGAGTATTAAGTGAAAGATCAGGATTCAAATTGCAAATTTCAATCATAATAAGATATTCAAAATAAAAGGATTGCATAAAAAATCCCAAAGTGGGTACAGAAGTTTCTTCTAGATGATAGTATTGTAGGTGAATTATTTTTTTCGTTAAACTGTTCTATAATTTTTAAATTTTCTTCAATGTGTTATATATTTTATGTTTTGCTATATAGCAACAAAACAATTTTAGTTCATGTGTTTCTGTGACTATGTGCAAACACAAAACACATCTAGATAGATAACTAAGACGTGTGTATATAGGGGTGTGTGTGCGTGTGTGTGTGTGTGTGTGTAGTGAGAAAAGTGCTCTGGGTATTTCTATATCAATATTGAGACTGAAGTAGATCGTTGAACTTATCCGAGTATATTATTTGGTTTTTAAAAATCTAAATAGAATGGCAATCAGTCAAAATAATCATTAGGATTTTAGATTTATACATTTAAGGATTAACAATATATTATACTATAAATCTCTAACAGAAGTGCCAACTCATAAAGCCTGAATTCTTGTTTATGAGAATTAAAAATTCATAAATGTGGTGTTTTACGTTGTTCTTTTTCATAATCTTACTGAGCTATATACTTCTGCTTTACTATATCATGTGCATTTTCATGGCTTATTAATAAACAAAAAATACTCTTAAATGTTCATACATTTTCAAAATGTCAAAAAATATATTCCCTGTGTTGACTGAGACGCTTTTTTTCTTTCTACTGTTTTCTTTAAATAATATTTTTCAAAGATTTTATTTTAAGTGATCTCCACACCCAGCGTGAGGCTCAAGCTTAAAATCCTGAAATCAAGAGTTGCACATTCCATTGACTGAGCCAGCCAGGTGCCCGTTTTTCCGAAATATTTAGAAGATACCACAAGGGTCAGATCTTGAGGAACCTCGGGGGAAGCCCTCAGTGTGGGAAGATGATGTCATCTGTCTGCAGTAACTAAGGCTCTCATTTCAGCTCCTAGTCCCTGTTTCCCTTACCACCTGCATCTCTAGAAACTCACGGTTTGCTAGTGTCACTGATGTCTTTCACTCCTACCTACAGCCTACGCAGTAATCATGAAACTTGGCTTACATTTCTCTTTCACTCCCATTTTGGTTTGTATTTCTACCTAGGTAGATAATGTTCCTCAGTGCTTATTGCCATATTGTTTTAATCTTAGATTTATGATTAAACTCATTCAATTCTCATTACCTCTTCTTTTGCCAAAATTTTCCAATCATCTCTTAGTTGGATGAAGCTTGACCCCTAGGAGAATGCTCAGGAAAAGATTTTGAATACAACATTTCTCAAGTTCTAGGAAGTTTAAATCTGAAATCCTTGGGGCGTCTGAGTGGCTCTGCATGTTGAGTGTCTGACTCTTTTGATTTCGGCTCAGGTCCTGATCTCAGGGTGGTGGGATCAAGTCCCACATCATCTCCCTGCTCAGCTGGGCAGTCTGCTTGAGGTTCTCTCTCTCCTTCTCCCTCTGCCCCTCCCCCTTGCTCACAGGCACTCTCTATCTCCCTCAGATAAATAAATATATCTTTAAAAAAAACCTGAAATCCTTGACTCACACTTTTATTTTATTGAGATACAACTGGCATTCAGCATTATAGTACCTTCAGTGTGCAACGTAATGATTGAGAAAAGACGATGACCACCCTTACCACCCATCCATACAGGACTGTGATGGAGATGTGTGGGAGTGTGAGGAATCTGCGCGAAAGGGAGAGAAGAGGGGAACAGATCCTGCATCTCTGGACACAGCTGCCTGTGTCAGGAAAGGCAAGGAAGCCCTGGTGGTGAAATTTAAAGAAGAAGAAAGCTTGGTTTTGGACATGGGATGCATCAGGTTACCAGGTCAGGCTGTCATCCATGAGGACAGTGCAGGGTGTGGACCATATGGGGACAGCCAAGGGTAGTGACAGAGGTTGGTGATGAAACATCCAAGGAAGGAAGTTGAACCCAGAGAGGTGGGTGGACACACTCAGAGTGGGGAGTGGAAAACAGGAGCCACGCGGACAGGGCCTGAGGGACATTGGCCCTCACAGGAGCACTGGGGGGAGCAGCTGCATGGGTCGACCTAATCTGGGTGACAGAGAAAAAGTCACAGAGAAAAAGAGAAGAAGACATCTGAAGAAGAATGGAATGGCTGACCCTATCAAAGGCCGCTGAGAAGCCACCTGAGTGGAGAAGCCAGAAGAGGTCTTGGAGTCCTCCACATGAACCACTGGTAGAACCGCCCACACACTGGTGGAGGTGGACACCTGAGTGGGAGATGAAAACATTTCTAATCTCCACCTAAGTCTAGGCCTGTGTAGCAATCATACCTGTCACCAATGTCTGTCCATATCAATGTCATGGGTACACATGCCTTGATCCCTGTGTACACCTACCTGTGTGTATCAGCTGCACACGCGTCTACGTGTGCGTCTGCGTATCCTCTGCAGGCACACCCACCCACGTGTACAGGCCATGCACACCCACCCACATGTACAGGCCATGCACACCCACCCACGTGTACAGGCCATGCACACCCACCCACGTGTACAGGCCATGCACACGTGCATCTACACTTCACCTATGTGTACACCTGCATATCATCTACACACGTTTCTACATGTGCATCTGCGTATCCTCTGCAGGCACACCCACCCACGTGTACATGCCATCCACACGTGCATCTACACTTCACCTATGTGTACACCTGCATATCATCTACACACGTGTCTACATGTGCATCTGCGTATCCTCTGCAGGCACACCCAGCCACATGTACAGGCCATGCACACCCACCCACGTGTACAGGCCATCCACACGTGCATCTACACTTCACCTATGTGTACACCTGCATATCATCTACACATACATCTGCATATCGTCTACGTGTACATGGACATCTAGATCGGTATTTTAATTGCAGGTGGATTCCTAATGGGCTCTGCCGCGTGGATAAATGCTTCAGTCTGAATGGCAGAAAGAACACCGTCATTGACATTTCTAACACTTGTGGTTCTCCTGAGTCACGTGTTCTGTTTCTTTTCCTTTTTTTCAGTTTCTGTCCTAGAACCAAACGTGTCCCTTGACACAAAGGAAGGGCTTTCGTATTCTCCAGTATTGAGAATCAGCCTCATTCCTGGCTCCACCCCATTTTCTAACTTTATCCTCTCTATAGTTACTCAATTATTTGAAATTTATTTAAACATGAAGCAAGGATGTATATGTTAACCATATTAGTAGGACTTGTTAAGTGAATTACTAACACTAGATGATTTAGTAAGCACAATATGTATAAAGGGCCAAACACAATAAAAGCAATATGTTTCTTTTTCAATTCAAGTCCAAGAAGGTGACCTGCCTGGCAACAGCTGGGTTCTAAGCCGTGATCTGGGGACAGCCCACCTCCCATGCATGATGCCCAAGCTCGGTGGGCTCTCCTACCAGTTGGCAGAAAAGAAAATACTATAGACTATGCGGTGAGAAGTTATGGGGCTTCTGGGTTCTACCACATGGGTTTGCTCCCAGGCTCTGTTAAGGATAGTGTGGGATGGGACCTGGATTATTTACCTGCCTCAAGTCTTCCTTTGTAAATGACAGACAATATCACTTAAAGCTGCTGGTCCGCAGGAGAATCAAAACGGTAAGGCTGTACATGAGTCCCAGCTAAATATATTAAGGATCTTTTATATTAAATATAAAGACTGAGGCATGATACCATCAAAGCTACACAATGATGATGCCAAGAGACAAAGGATAAAAGGACTTCAGTGAACAAGTGCAGCCCTTGAAGCAAGAAAGACTATTTTCCACCAAATGAAAAGAAACACCATTGTGACCAGCAGGCAATCGTGGATTAAACTCCAGGCTTCCCAAGAGGTTTTTCAGGGTTCCAAACTCTCAAGATCAGAAAACTTGGCAATTCATTCCATTAATTTGTAAATGATGGATTAAAATGGAATGTTATTAAGAGAAAGGAAGGGAGTCTCTGAGTCCTTTGTTTGATTTTACAACTTAATGTTCCAGGAAAGGCAGAGAGGCTCCTGCCTGGGCTGAGAGTTGAATGACCTTATTTTTCTATTGGTGGAAAAATACATTTATATATCATGTCAGGGTGCCTGGGTGGCTCAGTGGGTTAAAGCCTCTGCTTTCGGCTCAGGTCATGATCCCAGGGTCCTGGGATCGAGCCCCGCATTGGGCTCTCTGCTCCGTGGAGAGCCTGCTTCCTCCTCTCTCTCCCTGCCTGCTTCTCTTGCCTGCTTGTGATCTCTGTCTGTCAA